>BSBN01002298.1:20000-47500 GCA_027924645.1 Cunninghamia lanceolata | reverse complement strand
GTCCACCCCGGCTGCCCCGTCCACCCTGTCCGCACCCGCTCGTCCCCGTCCCCGTCACGTCCCCGTCCCGTCACGTTCCTTCCCAGTCTTGAGTGGGGTTTCCCTCCGCCCCGACTGCATCCATTCCGAGTCTTGCACCTACGCCCGTGGAGAGGGGTTTCCATTTGCATCCGTCCCCGTCCCCATCCGCGTCCCCGTCCCCGTCCCCGTCCCTGTCCCCGTCGCCGCCCCGCCCCGGCAACCCTGTCCCGTCCCGACTTGGGTCGCGGCGACTTGGGTCGCGGCGACTTGGCCCCCAAAGGAATCTGTCGCGCCCCGCCCCGCACCTGCAACCCCGCCCCGCCCCTGCAACCCCGTCCCGACTTGGGCGAGTTGGCGACTTGGGTCGCGGCAACTTGGCCCCCCGAAGAATCCGTCCGCGTCCCTGTCCCTATACCCCCCGCCGCCCCGCCCCGGCAACCCTGTCCCGTCGCGACTTGGGTCGCGGCGACTTGGTCCCACAAAGAATCTGTCGCGCCCCGCTCCGTCCCGTCGCGTCACGCCCCGTCCCGTCGCGTCACGCCCCGTCCCGTCCCGCGCCGCGCCGCCCCGTCTCGACTTGGGTCGCGGCAACTTGGCCCTCCGAAGAATCCGTCTCGCCCCGCCCCGTCCCGCCCCGTCCCCGTCCGGTGGGGTTTCTGGAAAATTAAGAGCGGTGGGGTTTCTAGAAAATTAGGACTGGTGGGGTTTCTAGAAAATTAGGACTGGTGGGGTTTCCGCCTATTCGGTGGGGTTTCTAGAAAATTAGGAGCGGTGGGGTTTCTGCCTATCCGGTGGGGTTTCTCGAAAAGTAGGACCGGTGGGGTTTCTCGTCCCGCCGCGCCGCGCCCCACCCCGACAGCACCGCCCCGCCCGTCCCGACTTGGGCGACCTGGCACCCCAAAGAATCCGTCCCGCCCCGCCCCGGCAACCCTGTCCCGTCCCGACTTGGGTCGCGACGACTCGCCCCCGCAAAGAATCTGTCGCGCCCCGCCCCGTCCCGTCGCGTCCCGCCCCGCCCCGTCCCGCCTCGTCCGACTTGGCACCCCAGAGAATCCGTCCCGCCGCGCCCCGTCCCGACTTGGGTCGCGGCGACTTGGCCCCCCAAAGAATCTGTCGTGCCCCGTCGCGTCCCGCCCCGTCCCGTCGCGTCCCGCCCCGCCCCGTCGCGTCCCGCCCCGCCCCGCGCCGCCCGCCCCGCCCCGCCCCGTCCCGACTTGGGCGAGTTGGCGAGTTGGTCCCCCCGAAGAATCCGTCCGCGTCCGCGTCCCCGTCCCTATACCCGTCGCTGCCCCGCCCCGGCAACCCTGTCCTGTCCCGACTTGGGTCGGGGCGACTTGGCCCCCCAAAGAATCTGCCCCGCCCCCCAACCCCGTCCCGCACCGCTCCGTCTCGCCCCGCCCCGCACCGTCCCACCCCGCCCCACAACCCCGTCCCGGCAGCCCCGTCCTGGACGACTTGGCACCCCAAAGAATCCGCCCCGTCCCGACTTGGGCGAGTTGGCGACTTGGCCCCCAAAAGAATCCGTCCCGCCCCGTCCCGACTTGGGCGAGTTGGCGACTTGCCCCCCCCAAAGAATCCGCCCCGTCCCGACTTGGGCGAGTCGGCGACTTGCCCCCCCAAAGAACCCGCCCCGCCGCGCCCCCACCCGTCCCCGTCCCCGTCCCGACTTGGGTCGCGGCGACTCGCCCCCCCAAAGAATCTGTCGCGTCCCGCCCTCTCCCGCCGCGCCCCGCCCTGCACCTGCAACCTCGTCCCGTCCCGCCCCGCCCCTGCAACCCCGTCCCGACTTGGGCGAGTTGGCGACTTGGCCCCCCGAAGAATCCGTCCCGCCCCGCCCCGCCCCGCCCCGCCCCACACCACACCGCCCCACCCCACAACCCCGTCCCGTCCCGACTTGGGCGACTCGGCACCCCAAAGAATCCGTCCCGCCCCGCCCCGGCAACCCTGTCCCGTCCCGACTTGGGTCACGGCGACTCGCCCCCGCAAAGAACCTGTCGCGCCCCGCTCCGTCCCGTCGCGTCCCGCCCCGCCCCGCACCTGCAACCCCGCCCCGTCCCGCCTCGTCCGACTTGGCACCCCAAAGAATCCGTCCCACCGCGCCCCGTCCCGACTTGGGTCGCGGCGACTTGGCACCCCAAAGAATCTGTCGTGCCCCATCGCGTCCCGCTCCGTCCCGTCGCGTCCCGCCCCGTCGCGTCGCGTCGCGTCCCGCCCCGCACCGCACCTGCAAACCCGTCCCGACTTGGGCGAGTTGGCGAGTTGGCCCCCCGAAGAATCCGTCCGCGTCCCTGTCCCTATACCCGTCGCCGCCCCGGCAACCCTGTCTTGTCCCGACTTGGGCCGCGGCAGAGAATCCGCCCCGCCCCCCAACCCCGTCCCGCACCGCTCCGTCTCGTCCCGCCCCGCCCCACAACCCCGTCCCGGCAAACCCGCCCCGCCCCGCCCCGTCCCGACTTGGGCGATTTGGCGACTTGGCCCCCAAAAGAATCCATCCCGCCCCATCCCGCCACACCCCTGCAACCCCGTCCCGCCCCGTCCCGACTTGGGCGAGTTGGCGACTTGCCCCCCCAAAGAATCCGCCCCGTCCCGCCCAGCCCCGTCCCGCCGCGCCGCGCCCCCACCCGTCCCCGTCCCGACTTGGGTCGCGGCGACTCGCCCCCCCAAAGAATCTGTCGCGCCCCGCTCCGTCCCGTCGCGTCCCGCCCCGCCCCGCCCCGCCCCGCACCCGCAACCTCGCCCCGCCTCTGCAACCCCGTCCCGACTTGGGCGAGTTGGCGACTTGGGTCGCGGCAACTTGGCCCCCCGAAGAATCCGTCCCGCCCCGCCCCGCCCCGTCACGTCCAGCCCCGTCGCCGTCCGGTGGGGTTTCTAGAAAATTAAGAGCGGTGGGGTTTCTAGAAAATTAGCACTGGTGGGGTTTCCGCCTATTCGGTGGGGTTTCTAGAAAATTAGGAGCGGTGGGGTTTCTGCCTATCCGGTGGGGTTTATCGAAAAGTAGGAGCGGTGGGGTTTCCGCCTGCCCCGTCCCGACTTGGGCGACTTGGCACCCCAAAGAATCCGTCCCGCCGCGCCCCGCCCCGGCAACCCTATCCCGTCCCGACTTGGGTCGCGGCGACTTGGCCCCCCAAAGAATCCGTCGCGCCCCGTCGCGTCCCGCCCCGTCCCGCACCGGCAACCCCGTCCCGTCCCGTCTCGCACCGCCCGGCCCCTGCAACCCCGTCCCGTCCCGCCCCGCCCCTGCAACCCCGTCCCGACTTGGGCGAGTTGGCGACTTGGGCCGCGGCAACTTGGCCCCCCGAAGAATCCGTCCCGCCCCGCCCCGCCCCGTCGCCGCCCGGTGGGGTTTCTAGAAAATTAGGACTGGTGGGGTTTCTAGAAAATTAGGAGCGGTGGGGTTTCTGCCTATCCGGTGGGGTTTATTGAAAAGTAGGAGCGGCGGGGTTTCCGCCTACCCCGTCCCGACTTGGGCGACTTGGCACCCCAAAGAATCCGTCCCGCCGCGCCCTGCCCCGGCAACCCTGTCCCATCCCGACTTGGGTCGCGGCGACTTGGCCCCCGAAAGAATCTGTCGCACCCCGCCCCGTCCCGTCGCGTCCCGTCCCGCCCCGCCCCGTCGCGTCCCGCCCCGCCCCGCACCGCACCTGCAACCCCGTCGCGTCCCGCCCCGCCCCGCCCCGCCTCGCCCCGTCCCCACTTGGGCGGGTTGGCGACTTGGCCCCCCGAAGAATCCATCCGCGTCCGCGTCCGCGTCCCTGTCCCTATACCCGTCGCCGCCCCGCCCCGCCGCGCCCTGCCCCGGCAACCCTGTCCCGTCCCGACTTGGGTCGCGGCGACTTGGCCCCCCAAAGAATCTGTCGCGCCCCGTCGCGTCCCGCACCGTCCCGCCCTGCCCCGCACCTGCAACCCCGTCCCGTCCCGCCCCGCCCCGTCTCGCACCGCCCGGCCCCTGCGACCCCGTCCCGCCCCGCCCCGACTTGGGCGAGTTGCCGACTTGGGTCGCGGCAACTTGGCCCCCCGAAGAATCCGCCCCGCCCCGCCCCGCCCCGCCCCGTCCCGTCCCGACTTGGACGACTTGGCACCCCAAAGAATCCGCCCCGTCCCGACTTGGGCGAGTTGGCGACTTGGCCCCCACAAGAATCCGTCCCGCCCCATCCCGCCACACCCCTGCAACCCCGTCCCGACTTGGGCGAGTTGGCGACTTGCCCCCCCCCCCCCCCCCCAAAGAATCTGTCCCGTCTCGCCCCGCCCCGCCCCCACCCGTCCCCACCCTGGCAGTCCCGTCCCGACTTGGGCGAATTGGTGACTTCGGCCGTGACGACTTGGCCACCCAAAGAATCCATCCCGTCCAGCGCCGCCCCGTCCCGTCCCGACTTGGGCGAGTTGGCGACTTCTTTTGCGGCGACTTGGCCCCCGAATGAAACCATCTCGACCCGTCCCATCCACCCAGACTGTCCCGTCCGTCCTGTCCGCCCCGACCACCCCGATTGTCCCGCTCGTCCCCGTCCCGACCACCTGTCCGCCCCGTCCTGTCCCCGTCCCGTCCCGTCCCCGTCCCTGCGCTCGTGAATCCTTTTTTTTTTTTTTTCCAAGTGCGGAGTGGGGTTTCCCTTTGGCTCAGCCGCATTCCTTCCAAGTCTTGGGTGGGGTTGCCTGCGCTCGTGAATCCGCCCGGTGGGGTTTCTAGAAAATTAAGAGCGGTGGGGTTTCCGCCTGTCCAGTGGGATTTCTAGAAAATTAGGAGTGGTGGGGTTTCTAGAAAATTAGGAGCGGTGGGGTTTCCGCCTATCCGGTGGGGTTTCCGCCTGCCCCGCCCCGTCCTGGCTTGGGCGAGTTGGCGACTTGGCCACCCAAAGAATCGGTCACGCCCTGCTCCGTCGGGCCCCGTCTCGTCCCGCCCCGCCCCGTCCTGCCCCGCCCCGTCTCGACTTGGGCGAGTTGGCAACTTGGCCCCGCCCCGCCCCGCCCCGTCCCGTCTCGCCCCACCCCACCCCGTCCCCGTCCCGTCCGGTGGGGTTTCTGGAAAATTAAGAGCGGTGGGGTTTCTAGAAATTTAGGAGTGGTGGGGTTTCTGCCTATTCGATGGGGTTTCTAGAAAATTAGGAGCGGTGGGGTTTCTGCCCGTCCGGTGGGGTTTCTAGAAAATTAGGAGCGGTGGGGTTTCCGCCTATCCGGTGGGGTTTCTCGAAAAGTAGGAGCGGTGGGGTTTCCGCCTGCCCCGTCCCGTCCCGACTTGGGCGAGTTGGCGACTTGGACCCCCAAAGAATCCGCCCCGCCCCGCCCCGGCAACGCCGTCCCGTCCAGCCCCGTCTCGACTTGGGCGAGTTGGCAACTTGGCCCCGCAAACAATCTGTCCCGCCCCCGCCCCGCCCCTCCCCGCCCCGTCCCGCCTTGGGCGAGTTGGCAACTTGGCCCCCCAAACAATCTGTCCCGCCCCGCCCCGCCCCGTCCCGTCCCGCCCCGTCCCGCCCCGCCCCGGCAACGCCGTCCCGTCCAGCCCCGTCTCGACTTGGGCGAGTTGGCAACTTGGCCCCCCAAAGAATTCGTCCCGCCCCGTCCCGTCCGGTGGGGTTTCCGCCTGTTCAGTGGGATTTCTAGAAAATTAGGAGCGGTGGGGTTTCCGCCTGTTCGGTGGGGTTTCTAGAAAATTAGGAGCGGTGGGGTTTCCGCCTGTCCGGTGGGGTTTCTGGAAAATTAGGAGCGGTTGGGTTTCTCGTAAAGTAGGAGCGGTGGGGTTTCCGCCCACCCCGCCCCGTCGTGCCCCGTCCCATCCCGCCCCGTCCCGACTTGGGTGAGTTGGCGACTTGGCCCCCCAAAGAATCCGTCCCGCCCCGCCCCGTCCCCATCCCCATCCCCGTCCCCATCCTGCCCCGTCCGGTGGGGTTTCTAGAAAATTAGGAGTGGTGGGGTTTCTGCCTATTCGGTGGGGTTTCTAAAATATTAGTAGCGGTGGGGTTTCCGCCTGCCTCGTCCCATCCCGTCCCGTCCCGCCGCGCCGCGCCCCGCCTCGGCAGCGCCGTCCCGTCCCGCCGCGCCGCGCCCCGCCTCGGCAGCGCCGTCCCGTCCCGCCCCGTCCTGACTTGGGCGAGTTGGCGACTTGGCCCCCCAAAGAATCCGTCCTGCCCCGCCCCGTCCCGACTTGGGCGAGTTGGCAACTTGGCCCCCCAAAGAATCCGTCCCGTCCCGTCCCGACTTCGGTCGCGGCGACTTGGTGACCTGGGCGACTTGGCCCCCGAATGAAGCCATCTCCACCCGTCTCGTCCTAACTTGGGCGAGTTGGCGACATAGGATGGCATCGAGTAAAGAGGTGAGTAGAAAAGCGCAACGCCCAACCAAAAACTAAAAAGGGTGCAACACCGGGACTTCCCGGGAGGTCACCCATCCCAGTACTACTCCGGCCCAAGCGCGCTTAACTGCGGAGTTCTGATGGGATCCGGTGCACTAACGCTGGTATGATCGCACCCAACATGAAATTGTCTTCACGCTCTTGTTGTATAATGGCACCGGCCGTCCCGGTGGGGATTCTACAAAGTTAGGAGCGGTGGCGTTTCCGGAAAATCTGGTCTGGTGGGGTTTCCACAAGAACTGGTCCGGTGGGGTTTCTGTAAAATCTGGTTCAGGTTTCAGGGTTTCAGGGTTTCAGGGTTCGGGGTTCAGGGTTCAGGGTTTCAGGTTCAGGGTTCAGGGTTTCAGGGTTCAGGGTTCAGGGTTCAGGGTTTCGGGGTTTCAGGGTTCAGGGTTTCAGGGTTCAAGGTTTCAGGGTTTCAGGGTTCAGGGTTCAGGGTTTCGGGTTCAGGGTTCAGGGTTTTAGGGTTCAGGGTTTCAGGGTTTCAGGGTTCAGGGTTCAGGGGTTCAGGGTTTCAGGGTTCAGGGTTGAGGGTTTCAGGGTTCAGGGTTCAGGGTTTCAGGGTTTCAGGGCTTCAGGGTTCAGGGTTCAGGGTTTCAGGGTTGAGGGTTAAGGTTTCAGGGTTCAGGGTTTCAGTGTTCAAGGTTTCAGGGTTTGGGGTTCAGGGTTTGGGGTTCGGGTTCAGTGTTCGGGTTTCAGGGTTCAGGGCTTCAGGGTTCAGGGTTTCAGGGTTCGGGGTTCAGGTTCGGGTTTCAGGGTTCAGGGTTCAGGGTTCAGGGTTCAGGGTTTCAGGGTTCAGGGTTCCGGGTTCCAGGGTTCAGGGTTCGGGGTTCGGGGTTCAGGGTTCGGGGTTTAGGGTTCAGGGTTTCAGGGTTCAGAGTTTCAGGGTTCAGGGTTCAGGGTTCCGGTTCAGCGTTCGGGTTTCAGGGTTCGGGGTTCAGCGTTTGGGGTTCAGCGTTCAGGGTTCGGGTTTTAGGGTTCGGGTTTCAGGGTTCGGGGTTTCAGGGTTCGGGTTTCAGGGTTCAGGTTTCAGGGTTCAGGGTTTCAGGGTTCAGGGTTGAGGGTCCGGGGTTGAGGGTTGAGGGTTCGGGGTTCAGGGTTCGGGGTTCAGGGTTTCAGTGTTCAGGGTTCTGGGTTCAAGGTTCAAGGTTCAAGGTTCAGGGTTCAGGGTTCAGGGTTCAGGGTACAGGGTTCAGGGTTCGGGGTTCAGGGTTCGTGGCTCAGGGTTTCAGGGTTCGGGGTTCGGGGTTCAGGGTTCGAGGTTTCAGGGTTTCAGGGTTCAGGGTTCAGGGTTTCAGGGTTTCAGGGTTCAGGGTTCAGGGTTTCAGGGTTCATGGTTCTAGGGGTTAGGGTTCAGGGTTCAGGGTTTGGGTTTCAGGGTTCAGGGTTCAGGGTTTCAGGGTTCAGGGTTCAGGGTTCAGGGTTTCAGGGTTCTAGGGTTCAGGGTTTCAGGGTTCTAGGGTTCAGGGTTCAGGGTTCAGGGTTCAGGGTTCAGGGTTTCAAGGGTTCAGGGTTTAGGGTTTCAGGGTTCAGGGGTTCGGGTTTCAAGGTTCAAGGGTTCGGGGTTCGGGGTTCAGGGTTCAGGGTTTCGGGTTCAGGGTTCAGGGTTCAGGGTTTCAGGGTTCAGGGTTTCGGGTTTCAGGGTTCAGGGTTCATGGTTCAGGGTTCAGGGTTTCAGGGTTTAGGGTTCAGGGTTCAGGGTTCAGGGTTTCAGGGTTTCAGGGTTCAGGGTTCAGGGTTTCAAGGTTCAGGGTTTCAGGGTTCAGGGTTCAGGTTCAGGGTCTAGGTTTCAGGGTTCAGGGTTTCAGGGTTGAGGGTTAAGGTTTCAGGGTTCAGGGTTTCAGTGTTCAAGGTTTCAGGGTTTGGGGTTCAGGGTTTGGGGTTCGGGTTCAGTGTTCGGGTTTCAGGGTTCAGGGCTTCAGGGTTCAGGGTTTCAGGGTTCGGGGTTCAGGTTCGGGTTTCAGGGTTCAGGGTTCAGGGTTCAGGGTTCAGGGTTTCAGGGTTCAGGGTTCCGGGTTCCAGGGTTCAGGGTTCGGGGTTCGGGGTTCAGGGTTCGGGGTTTAGGGTTCAGGGTTTCAGGGTTCAGAGTTTCAGGGTTCAGGGTTCAGGGTTCCGGTTCAGCGTTCGGGTTTCAGGGTTCGGGGTTCAGCGTTTGGGGTTCAGCGTTCAGGGTTCGGGTTTTAGGGTTCGGGTTTCAGGGTTCGGGGTTTCAGGGTTCGGGTTTCAGGGTTCAGGTTTCAGGGTTCAGGGTTTCAGGGTTCAGGGTTGAGGGTCCGGGGTTGAGGGTTGAGGGTTCGGGGTTCAGGGTTCGGGGTTCAGGGTTTCAGTGTTCAGGGTTCTGGGTTCAAGGTTCAAGGTTCAAGGTTCAGGGTTCAGGGTTCAGGGTTCAGGGTACAGGGTTCAGGGTTCGGGGTTCAGGGTTCGTGGCTCAGGGTTTCAGGGTTCGGGGTTCGGGGTTCAGGGTTCGAGGTTTCAGGGTTTCAGGGTTCAGGGTTCAGGGTTTCAGGGTTTCAGGGTTCAGGGTTCAGGGTTTCAGGGTTCATGGTTCTAGGGGTTAGGGTTCAGGGTTCAGGGTTTGGGTTTCAGGGTTCAGGGTTCAGGGTTTCAGGGTTCAGGGTTCAGGGTTCAGGGTTTCAGGGTTCTAGGGTTCAGGGTTTCAGGGTTCTAGGGTTCAGGGTTCAGGGTTCAAGGTTCAGGGTTCAGGGTTTCAAGGGTTCAGGGTTTAGGGTTTCAGGGTTCAGGGGTTCGGGTTTCAAGGTTCAAGGGTTCGGGGTTCGGGGTTCAGGGTTCAGGGTTTCGGGTTCAGGGTTCAGGGTTCAGGGTTTCAGGGTTCAGGGTTTCGGGTTTCAGGGTTCAGGGTTCATGGTTCAGGGTTCAGGGTTTCAGGGTTTAGGGTTCAGGGTTCAGGGTTCAGGGTTTCAGGGTTTCAGGGTTCAGGGTTCAGGGTTTCAAGGTTCAGGGTTTCAGGGTTCAGGGTTCAGGTTCAGGGTCTAGGTTTCAGGGTTCAGGGTTTCAGGGTTCGGGGTTCGGGTTTCAGGGTTCAGGGTTCAGGGTTCCAGGGTTCGGGGTTCAGGGTTCAGGGTTTCGGGGTTCAGAGTTTCAGGGTTCGGGGTTCAGGGTTCCGGTTCAGGGTTCGGGTTTCAGGGTTCGGGGTTCAGGGTTCGAGGTTGAGCGTTCGGGTTTCAGGGTTCAGCGTTCGGGTTTCAGGGTTCAGGTTTCAGGGTTCGGGGTTTCAGGGTTCAGGGTTCAGGGTTCACGGTTTCAGGGTTCAGGGTTCAGGGTTCGGGGTTGAGGGTTGAGGGTTCAGGGTTTCAGGGTTCAGGGTTCAGGGTTTCAGGGTTCAGGGTTCTGGGTTCGGGGTTCAAGGTTCAAGGTTCAGGGTTCAGGGTTCAGGGTTCAGGGTTCGGGGTTCAGGGTTCGTGGCTTAGGGTTTCAGGGTTCAGGGTTCGGGGTTCGGGGTTTAGGGTTCGAGGTTTCAGGGTTCAGGGTTTAAGGGTTCGGGTTTCAGGGTTCAGGTTTCAGGATTTCAGGGTTCCAGGGTTTCAGGCTTCAGGGTTTCAGGGTTCTGGGTTTCAGGGTTCAGGGTTCTGGGGTTCAGGGTTCCGGGGTTCAGGGTTCATGGTTTCAGGGGTCAGGGTTTCAGGGTTCAGGGTTCAGGGTTCAGGGGTTAGGGTTTTAGGGGTTAGGGTTTTAGGGGTTAGGGTTTTAGGGGTTTAGGGTTTCAGGGGTCAGGGTTTCAAGGTTCAGGGTTCAGGGTTTTAGGGTTCAGGGTTCAGGGTTCAGTGTTCAGCGGTGAGGGTTCAGGGTTCAGGGTTCAGTGTTCAGCGGTGAGGGTTCAGGGTTTCAGGGTTCAGGGTTTCAGGGTTCAGGTTCCAGGGTTCAGGTTTCAGGGTTCAGGGTTTCAGGGTTCAGGGTTCAGGGTTCCAGGGTTGAAGGTTCCAGGTTCGGAGTTCAGGGTTCGGGGTTTCAGGGTTCGGGGTTCAGGGTTCCAGGGTTCACGGTTCCAGGGTTCACGGTTGTAGGGTTCAGGGTTTCAGGGTTCAGGGTTTCAGGGTTCAGGGTTTTAGGGTTCGTGGTTCAGGGTTCGGGTTTCAAGGTTCAGGGTTCAGGGTTCCGTGTTCAGGGTTCGGGGTTCAGGGTTCGGGGTTCAGGGTTCGGGGTTTCAGGGTTCAGAGTTTCAGGGTTCAGGGTTCAGGGTTCCGGTTCAGGGTTCGGGTTTCAGGGTTCGGGGTTGAGGGTTGAGGGTTCAGGGTTCGGGTTTCAGGGTTCAGGGTTCAGGTTTCAGGGTTCGGGTTTCAGGGTTCAGTGTTTCAGGGTTCCGGGTTTCAGGGTCCGGGTTCAGGGTTCGGGTTTCAGGGTTCAGGTTTCAGGGTTCAGGGTTTCAGGGTTCAGGGTTTCAGGGTTCAGGTTTCCGGGTTCGGGGTTCAGGGTTCAGGGTTTCAGGGTTCAGAGTTTCAGGGTTCAGGGTTTAGGGTTCCGGTTTAGGGTTCGGGTTTCAAGGTTCGGGGTTTAGGGTTCGGGGTTCAGGGTTCGGGTTTCAGGGTTCAGGGTTCGGGTTTCAGGGTTCGGGTTTCAGCGTTCCGGGTTTCAGGGTTCGAGGTTTCAAGGTTCGGGTTCAGGGTTCGGGTTTCAGGGTTCGGGTTTCAGGGTTCAGGGTTTCAGGGTTCAGGGTTTCAGGGTTCAGGGTTGAGGGTCGAGGGTTGAGGGTTGAGGATTGAGGGTTTAAGGGTTCAGGGTTCAGTGTTCTTGGTTCGGGGTTCAAGGTTCGGGGTTCAGGGTTCGGGGTTCAGGGTTTCGGGGCTCAGGGTTTCGAGGCTCAGGGGTTCGGGGTTCAGGGTTCGGGTTTCAGGGTTCAGGGTTTCAGGGTTCAGGGTTTCAGGGTTCGGGTTTCAGGGTCCAGGGTTCAGGGTTCCAGGGTTTCGGGTTCCGGGTTTCAGGGTTCAGGGGTTCAGGGTTCAGGGTTTCAGGGTTCAGGGTTTCAGGGGTCAGGGTTTCAGGGTTCAGGGTTCAGGGTTCAGGGTTTAGGGGTGAGGGTTTTAGGGGTTAGGGTTTTAGGGGTTTAGGGTTTTAGGGGTTAGGGTTCATGGTTCAGGGTTCAGGGTTCAGGGTTTTAGGGTTCAGGGTTCAGGGTTCAGGGTTCAGGGTTCAGGGTTTCAGGGTTCAGGGTTCAGGGTTCAGCGTTCAGCGTTCAGCGTTGAGGGTTCAGGGTTTCAGGGTTCAGGGTTTCAGGGTTCGGGTTCCAGGGTTCAGGGTTTCAGGGTTTAGGGTTTCAGGGTTCAGGGTTCCAGGGTTCAGGGTTCCAGGGTTTGTGGTTTAGGGTTCGGGGTTCCAGGGTTCGGGGTTCAGGGTTCGGGGTTCAGGGTTCCAGGGTTCAGGGTTCAGGGTTCAGGGTTCCAGGGTTCAGGGTTCGGGGTTCGGGGTTCGGGGTTCGGGGTTCAGGTTTCAGGGTTCGGGGTTTCAGGGTTCAGGGTTTCAGGGTTCAGGGTTTCAAGGTTCGGTGTTTCAGGGTTCAGGGTTTCAGTGTTCAGGGTTCAGTGTTCAGGGTTCAGGGTTTCAGGGTTCAGGGTTCAGGGTTCAGGGTTCAGGGTTTCAGGGTTTCAAGGTTCGGGGTTTCAGGGTTCGGGTTTCAGGGTTCGGGTTTCAGGGTTCGGGTTTCAGGGTTCAGTGTTCGGGGTTCAGGGTTTTAGGGTTCAGGGTTCAGGGTTCAGGGTTTCAGGGTTCAGGGTTCCGGGTTCAGGGTTCCGGGTTCAGGGTCCGGGTTTCAGGGTTCCGGGGTTCAGGGTTCAGGGGTTCAGGGGTCAGGGGTTCAGGGGTCAGGGTTTCAGGGTTCAGGGTTTCAGGGTTCAGGGTTCAGGGGTCAGGGTTCAGGGGTTAGGGTTCAGGGGTTAGGGTTTTAGGGTTTAGGGTTTTAGGGGTTTAGGGTTTTAGGGGTTAGGGTTCAGGGTTCAGGGTTCAGGGTTTCAGGGTTCAGGGTTCAGGGTTCAGGGGTTAGGGCTTCAGGGGTTAGGGTTTTGGGTTTTAGGGTTTAGGGTTTAGGGTTTTAGGGTTTTAGGGTTTAGGGTTTTAGGGTTTAGGGTTTAGGGTTTTGGGTTTAGGGTTTTAGGGTTTAGGGTTTTGGGTTTAGGGTTTTAGGGTTTAGGGTTTTAGGGTTTTGGGTTTAGGGTTTTGGGTTTAGGGTTTAGGGTTTAGGGTTTTGGGTTTAGGGTTTTAGGGTTTAGGGTTTTAGGGTTTAGGGGTTTTCGAAAGATCTGGTTCGGTGTTGTTTCCACAAGAACTGGTCCGGTGGGGTTTCCATAAATCTGGGCCGGTGGGGTTTCTGTGAAATCTGGTATAGTGCGGTTTCTGTAAAATCTGGTCCGGCGGGGTATCCTCAAAATCAAGTCTGGTGGGGTTTCCAGATAATTCAAGTCGATGGGGTTCCCGTAAAATTTAGGACGGGGGAGCTTGGCAAGTTGGGCCATCTCGACAACTCTGGAGACCGGGGGGACTTGGGTGAATGGGTGACCTGGCCCGAGGGACTTGTTCGACCTAAGGGGGCTTGGACGGCGCAGGGGTAAGCTAACATTTCAAAACATGGTCGGCGACATGCGCTGTTGGACGTCGTTAGCTAGTGCGGATGAGGCCTGTCCAGAGGTTGACTCGTGCCACTTCGCCAACGTCAGTGGGTGTCGTTGTTTAGGAAAGGGGGCGAGGCCCATTGTAAGGAATGCAATTGGGACAAGCTCTGGGGGATGTTGTTCGAGCCCCGTTTTGGGGAACGGGGTTGGGGCCCACTGTTGGGGAAGTCAACGGGGAAGGGTGTTTTGGCCCAGTGTCGGGGTGTGTCAAGGAGGAAAGGGGTTCGGGGCTCATGCTTAGCATTGGGGAATGTCGTCGGAGTGCGAGGTCGGGGCCTAATGTTGGGGAGCATCGTCAGTGAACGTGTTTCGGGGCGAGTGTTGGGGAAAGCCATTGCGGAGTGGAGTCGAGGCCTGCTGTTAGGGGACCTGGGGTTCTCATAAAATCTGGTCCGGTCGGGTTTCGTAAAATTTGGTACGGTGGGGTTTCCACAAAGCCTGGTCCGGTGGGGTTTTCATAAAATCTGGTCCGGTGGGGTTTCCACAAGAACTGGTCCGGTGGGGTTTCCGTAAAATCTGGTCTGGTGGGGTTTCCGTAAAATCTGGTCTGATGGGGTTTCCACAAAATCTGGTCTAGTGCGGTTTCTGTAAAATCTGGTCCGGCGGGGTATCCTCAAAATTAAGTCCGGTGGGGTTTCCAGATAATTCAATTGGATGGGGTTCCCATAAAATTCAGGACGGGGGGCTTGCTTGGCAAGTTGGGCCAACTCAACGACTCTGGAGACCGGGGGACTTGGGTAAATGGGTGACCTAGCCCGAGGGACTTGTTCGACCTAAGGGGGCTTGGACGGTCGAGGGGTAAGCCAACATTTCAAAAACATGGTCGGCGACATGCGCCGTTGGACGTTGTTAACTAGTGCACTGAGGCCTGTCCAGAGGTTGACTCGTACCACTTCGCCAATGTCAGTGGGCATCGTTGTTTAGGAAAGGGGGCGAGGCCCATTGTAGGGAACGTAATTGGGACAAGCTCTGGGGGATGTCGTTCGAGCCCAGTTTTGGGGAACGGGGTTGGGGCCCAGTGTTTGGGCTGAGTGTCGAAGTGTGTCAAGGAGGAATGGGGTTCGGGGTTCGTGCCTAGCAATGGGGAATGTCCTCGGCGAGCGAGGTCGGGGCCTAGTGTTGTGGAGTACCGTCGGGTAACGTGTTTCGGGGCCAGTGTTTATGAGTGGTGGGATTTTCCTCCAGTTAATTTAGGTGGGGTTCCTATAAATATTCAATCTGACGTGGTCGATAAGAAATTCAGCTTGATGGGGTTTCCGCAAATTTTTGTTTGGTAGTTTGCGGCAAGATTCAGTCCGGCGGGGTTTCCATAAATGTTAAGGTCGTGGGATGAGCTTCCAAAAAATTTCGGGTGGTGTTTCCTCAAGGATTGGTCTGGTGGGGTTTCTAGAAAATTACGTTTGGTGGGGTTTCTAGAAAATTTCATTCGACAGGTTTTCCAAAATATCCAGTCCGATGGGGTTTCCAGAAAATTCTGTCACGCCTCGTCCCATCCCGGCCGAGGCCTGCGACCGGGATAGGACGGGGCAGCCGTGATGGGACAGGGCGGCCGGGACGGGAAAGGACAGGACAGTGCGAGACAGGTGGACTGGGCAGGACGGAACGGGACGGGATGGTCGGGATGAGATGGGATGGCACGAGACAGGATGGGACGGGACGGGCCGGGTCGAGATGGGACAGGATGGGATGGGACGGGACGGGACAGGGCGAGGCGGGGCGAGACGGGACGGGGCGGGGCTGTCCGCTATCCCCTGTCCGATGTCCCCTGTCGCCTGTCCGTTGTCCCCTGTCGGCTGTCCCCTGTTGGCTGTCGGCTGTCCGCGGGACAGGATGGGACGGGGCAGTCGGAATGGGACAGGACGACCTGGATGGGACAGGGCGGACGGGACGGGAAAGGACAGGACAGTGCGAGACAGGCGGACGAGGCAGAACAGAACGGACGAGATGGTCGGGATGAGACGGGATGGGACGGGCCGGGCCGAGATGGGACGGGATGGGATGGGACGGGACGGGACGGGACGAGCGGGACAGTCGGAACAGTCGGGACGGGACCGGGCAGGACGGGACGGGGCGGCGGGGCGGGGCGGGGCGGGGCTGTCCGCTATCCTCTGTCCACCGTCCGCTGTCCCCTGTCCCCTGTCGGCTGTCCACTGTCCGCTATCCGCTGTCCATTGTCCATTGTCCGCTATCTGATATCCGATGTCCGCTGTCTATTGTCCGCTGTCCACTGTCCATTGTCCCCTGTCCGTTATCCCACGTTCGCTGTCCATAACGCAATGTGAGGTGATTGCGAGCTCCGAGATCAAACCTTCCGTTGTGTAGCGTTCAGACTCATAATTACTATAGGGGGTAGTTTTTGTTACGCCGCTGTCCGCTGTCCCCTATCCGCAGTTTGCCGTCCCCTGTTCGCCATCCGCTGTCCGCCGTCCGCCGTCCCCTGTTTGGTGTCCTCTATCCGCTGTCCCATGTCCGCTGTGGCATGTCCGCTGTCCTCTGTCTGCTGTCCTTTGTGGCCTGTTCGCCGTCCACTGTGGCTCGTCCGTTGTCCGTTGTCCGCCGTCCGCTGTCCCTCATCCGCTGTCCACCGTCCCCTGTCCACTGTACCATGTCCACTGTCCCTTGTCCACCGTCCGCTGTGGCCTGTCCGCTGTCCGCCGTCCGCTGTCCCCTGTCTGTTCTCCCCTGTCCGCCGTCTGCTGTCCCCTGTCCCCTTTCTGCCGTCCGCTATCCCCTGTCCGCCTTCCCCTGTCCGCTGTGGCCTGTCCGCTGTCCGCAGTCTGTTGTCCCCTGTCCGCCGTCCGCTGTTCGCTGTCCCCTTTCCGCCGTCCGCTGTGCCCTATCTGCTATCCGCTGTCCGCCGTCCGCTGTCCCCTGTCCGCCGTCCGCCGTCCCCTGTCCCCTGTCCCCTGTCCGCCGTCCGCCGTCCGCCGTCCGCCGTCCCCTGTCCGCCGTCCGCTGTGCCCTGTCCGCTGTCCGCTGTCCGCCGTCCCCTGTCCCCTTTCTGCCGTCCGCTGTCCCCTGTCCGCCGTCCGCTGTCCCCTGTCCGCCGTGCCCTGTCCGCCGTCCGCTGTGGCCCGTCCGCTATGGCCTGTCCGCTGTCCCCTTTCCGCCGTCCGCCGTCCGCTGTCCCCTATCCGCTGTCCGCCGTCCGCCGTCCGCCGTCCGCCGTCCGCCGTCCCCTGTCCGCCGTCCGCCGTCCCCTGTCCAGAATGTGAGGTGATTGCGAGCTCCGAGCTCAACCTTCCATTGTGCTGCGTTCAGACTTATAACTACTATAGGGGGGTGGTGTTCATGAGGGTGCCGAGTCCATGTGCGGAAATTCGAGTTTGCATTCCAATGCAGGAAATCCGAGTTGCATTGCAATGCAGGATATCCGGGCTGTTTCTGGGCGAGCTGATTCCGGCCGAAGAGAGAGATGACGGAAAGTGAGGTAGTTGCGATCTCCGAGCTCAACCTTCCGTTGTGCTGCGTTCAGACTTATAACTACTATAGGGGGGCGGTGTTCATGAGGGTGCCGAGTCCATGTGCGGAAATCCGAGTTTGCATTGCAATGCAGGATATCCGGGCTGTTTCTGGGCGAGCTGATTCCAGCCGAAGAGAGAGATGACGGAAAGTGAGGTAGTTGCGATCTCCGAGCTCAACCTTCCGTTGTGCTGCGTTCAGACTTATAACTACTATAGGGGGGGCGGTGTTCATGAGGGTGCCGAGTCCATGTGCGGAAATCCGAGTTTGCATTGCAATGCAGGAAATCCGAGTGGCATTGCAATGCAGGATATCCGGGCTGTTTCTAGGCGAGCTGATTCCGGCCGAAGAGAGAGATGACGGAAAGTGAGGTAATTGCGAGCTCCGAGCTCAACCTTCCGTTGTGCTGCATTCAGACTTATAACTACTATAGGGGGGGCGGTGTTCATGAGGGTGCCGAGTCCATGTGCGGAAATCCGAGTTTGCATTGCAATGCAGGAAATCCGAGTTGCATTGCAATGCAGGATATCCGGGCTGTTTTTGGGCGAGCTGATTCAGGGCCGAAGAGAGAGATGACGGAAAGTGAGGTAATTGCGAGCTCCGAGCTCAACCTTCCGTTGTGCTGCGTTCAGACTTATAACTACTATAGGGGGGTGGTGTTCATGAGGGTGCCGAGTCCATGTGCGGAAATCCGAGTTGCATTGCAATGCAGGATATCCGGGCTATTTCTGGGCGAGCTGATTCTATCCGGGCTATTTCTGGGCGAGCTGATTCTATCCGGGCTATTTCTGGGCGACCTGATTCTATCCGGGATGTTTCTGGGCGACCTGATTCTATCCGGGATGTTTCTGGGCAAGCTGATTCTATCCGGGATGTTTCTGGGCGAGCTGATTCTATCCGGCCGAAGAGAGAGATGACGGAAAGTGAGGTAATTGCGAACTCTCGACTCAGCCTTCCGTTGTGCCGCGTTCAGACTTATAACTACTATGGGGGGAGGTGTTTGGGCATTTCATGGCCTGGGGTAAGTCGCAGTGAGCAAGTCGGGTTAGACATGGCGAGCTGCGCACCGGCAAACATCCGGGATATTTGCTGATCGGGTTCTAAGCTGGACGCTGGCATTTCCTCCGGGATAGCGCTGAGTTAGCCGAGTTGTGAGGTGATTGCGAAGACGGAAAGTGAGGTAATTGCGAACACTCGGCTCAGCCTTCCGTTGTGCCGCGTTCAGACTTATAACTACTGTAAGGGGCTGCTTTCAAAGACTTAGCGCTTGGTGCGTTGGTCGGCCCAGAACTGGCGCGTAGGAGATCCGGGTTCATGCATGCCGGAATTCCGAGTTACTTCTGTGGTTGAAAGTTGTTCCTGCAGTCGGCAAGTTTGTTGGCGGGCTGCAAAATGGCTAAGTCATGGCGAGTTGGTAATCGGCGAGCTGTGCAAATGCACCGGGTTGTTTTTTGGTGCAATTCGTCAAGGGTGGCGGCCTGGGGAAGTCGCAGTGAGCAAGTCGGGTTGACACGCGAGCAGCGCACGGGTAGTTTTCTGATCGGGTTCTGCGAAAAACGCACCGGTAGTTTTCGGGTAGTTTTCGGGTAGTTTTTTGAGTTGGCCGAGTTGGCCGAGCTCGCACCGAAGCCGGAAGCCGGGTTGTTTACAGATGACGGAAAGTGAGTTGATTGCGGGATATTTTCTCAGCCTTCCGTTGTGCCGCGTTCAGACTTATAACTACTATGGGGGAAGGTGTTTGGTTGGGCATTTCATGGCGGTGTCCACGCCGACCCCCCCGCGTGCCCCCGTAGGATGGAACCATGTTCTGTGCCAAGGTATACGAGCTGTTTACGAATGGGCAAGTCCCATGAGGGTAGAGCTCGGGCTCCTTGGTGCAGGATAATGTGATTGCTACGGGGACATGCGGAAGCGACCCAAAATCTATGCCGAGGCTCTGTGGGCATCACAGTTGGAACGGAATCGTCATTGGATGCACGCTCAGAACGGTCCCTTTACATTCCAATGCCGTGACCTGATACTGGGATACCTCGGTAGCGTCCGTCTAGCCTCTGGGTTGCTTTAGATGGTTGCGAGATGCCATGCGGGAGGCCGAATAGAGAGATGACGGAAAGTGAGGTAATTGCGAACTCTCGACTTGCTCACTGCGGCCTGGGGAAGTCGCAGTGAGCAAGTCGGGTTGACAGGCGAGCAGCGCACGGGTAGTTTTCTGATCGGGTTCTGTGAAAAATGCACCGGTAGTTTTCGGGTAGTTTTCGGGTAGTTTTTTGAGTCGGCCGAGTTGGTCGAGCTCGCACCGAAGCCGGAAGCCGGGTTGTTTACAGATGACGGAAAGTGAGTTGATTGCGGGATATTTTCTCAGCCTTCCGTTGTGCCGCGTTCAGACTTATAACTACTATGGGGGAAGGTGTTTGGTTGGGCATTTCATGGCGGTGTCCAGGCCGACCCCCCCGCGTGACCCCGTAGGATGGAACCATGTTCTGTGCCAAGGTATACGAGCTGTTTACGAATGGGCAAGTCCCACGAGGGTAGAGCTCGGGCTCCTTGGTGCGGGATAATGTGATTGCTACGGGGGACATGCGGAAGCGACCCAAAATCTATGCCGAGGCTCTGTGGGCATCACAGTTGGAACGGAATCGTCATTGGATGCACGCTCGGAACGGTCCCTTTAACATTCCAATGCCGTGACCTGATACTGGGATACCTCGGTAGCGTCCGTCTAGCCTCTGGGTTGCTTCAGATGGTTGCGAGATGCCATGCGGGAGGCCGAATAGAGAGATGACGCAAAGTGAGGTAATTGCGAACTCTCGACTTGCTCACTGCGGCCTGGGGAAGTCGCAGTGAGCAAGTCAGGTTGACAGGCGAGCAGCGCACGGGTAGTTTTCTGATCGGGTTCTGTGAAAAACGCACCGGTAGTTTTCGGGTAGTTTTCGGGTAGTTTTTTGAGTCGGCCGAGTTGGTCGAGCTCGCACCGAAGCCGGAAGCCGGGTTGTTTACAGATGACGGAAAGTGAGTTGATTGCGGGATATTTTCTCAGCCTTCCGTTGTGCCGCGTTCAGACTTATAACTACTATGGGGGAAGGTGTTTGGTTGGGCATTTCATGGCGGTGTCCAGGCCGACCCCCCCGCGTGCCCCCGTAGGATGGAACCATGTTCTGTGCCAAGGTATACGAGCTGTTTACGAATGGGCAAGTCCCATGAGGGTAGAGCTCGGGCTCCTTGGTGCGGGATAATGTGATTGCTACGGGGGACATGCGGAAGCGACCCAAAATCTATGCCGAGGCTCTGTGGGCATCACAGTTGGAACGGAATCGTCATTGGATGCACGCTCGGAACGGTCCCTTTAACATTCCAATGCCGTGACCTGATACTGGGATACCTCGGTAGCGTCCGTCTAGCTTCTGGGTTGCTTCAGATGGTTGCGAGATGCCATGCGGGAGGCCGAATAGAGAGATGACGCAAAGTGAGGTAATTGCGAACTCTCGACTCAGCCTTCCGTTGTGCCGCGTTCAGACTTATAACTACTATGGGGGAAGGCGTTTGGTTGGGCATTTCATGGCGGTGTCCAGGCCGACCCCCCCGCGTGCCCCCGTAGGATGGAACCATGTTCTGTGCCAAGGTATACGAGCTGTTTACGAATGGGCAAGTCCCATGAGGGTAGAGCTCGGGCTCCTTGGTGCGGGATAATGTGATTGCTACGGGGACATGCGGAAGCGACCCAAAATCTATGCCGAGGCTCTGTGGGCATCACAGTTGGAACGGAATCGTCATTGGATGCACGCTCGGAACGGTCCCTTTAACATTCCAATGCCGTGACCTGATACTGGGATACCTCGGTAGCGTCTGTATAGCCTCTGGGTTGCTTCAGGTGGTTGCGAGATGCCATGCGGGAGGCCGAATAGAGAGATGACGCAAAGTGAGGTAATTGCGAACTCTCGACTCAGCCTTCCGTTGTGCCGCGTTCAGACTTATAACTACTATGGGGGAAGGCATTTGGTTGGGCATTTCATGGCGGTGTCCAGGCCGACCCCCCCGCGTGCCCCCGTAGGATGGAACCATGTTCTGTGCCAAGGTATACGAGCTGTTTACGAATGGGCAAGTCCCATGAGGGTAGAGCTCGGGCTCCTTGGTGCGGGATAATGTGATTGCTACGGGGACATGCGGAAGCGACCCAAAATCTATGCCGAGGCTCTGTGGGCATCACAGTTGGAACGGAATCGTCATTGGATGCACGCTCGGAACGGTCCCTTTAACATTCCAATGCCGTGACCTGATACTGGGATACCTCGGTAGCGTCTGTATAGCCTCTGGGTTGCTTCAGATGGTTGCGAGATGCCATGCGGGAGGCCGAATAGAGAGATGACGCAAAGTGAGGTAATTGCGAACTCTCGACTCAGCCTTCCGTTGTGCCGCGTTCAGACTTATAACTACTATGGGGGAAGGCGTTTGGTTGGGCATTTCATGGCGGTGTCCAGGCCGACCCCCCCGCGCGCCCCCGTAGGATGGAACCATGTTCTGTGCCAAGGTATACGAGCTGTTTACGAATGGGCAAGTCCCATGAGGGGGTAGAGCTCGGGCTCCTTGGTGCGGGATAATGTGATTGCTACGGGGACATGCGGAAGCGACCCAAAATCTATGCCGAGGCTCTGTGGGCATCACAGTTGGAACGGAATCGTCATTGGATGCACGCTCGGAACGGTCCCTTTAACATTCCAATGCCGTGACCTGATACTGTGATACCTCGGTAGCGTCCGTCTAGCTTCTGGGTTGCTTCAGATGGTTGCGAGATGCCATGCGGGAGGCCGAATAGAGAGATGACGCAAAGTGAGGTAATTGCGAACTCTCGACTCAGCCTTCCGTTGTGCCGCGTTCAGACTTATAACTACTATGGGGGAAGGTGTTTGGTTGGGCATTTCATGGCGGTGTCCATGCCGACCCCCCCGCGTGCCCCCGTAGGATGGAACCATGTTCTGTGCCAAGGTATACGAGCTGTTTACGAATGGGCAAGTCCCATGAGGGTAGAGCTCGGGCTCCTTGGTGCGGGATAATGTGATTGCTACGGGGACATGCGGAAGCGACCCAAAATCTATGCCGAGGCTCTGTGGGCATCACAGTTGGAACGGAATCGTCATTGGATGCACGCTCGGAACGGTCCCTTTAACATTCCAATGCCGTGACCTGATACTGGGATACCTCGGTAGCGTCTGTATAGCCTCTGGGTTGCTTCAGATGGTTGCGAGATGCCATGCGGGAGGCCCGAATAGAGAGATGACGCAAAGTGAGGTAATTGCGAACTCTCGACTCAGCCTTCCGTTGTGCCGCGTTCAGACTTATAACTACTATGGGGGAAGGTGTTTGGTTGGGCATTTCATGGCGGTGTCCAGGCCGACCCCCCCGCGTGCCCCCGTAGGATGGAACCATGTTCTGTGCCAAGGTATACGAGCTGTTTACGAATGGGCAAGTCCCATGAGGGTAGAGCTCGGGCTCCTTGGTGCGGGATAATGTGATTGCTACGGGGACATGCGGAAGCGACCCAGATGCTATGCCGAGGCTCTGTGGGCATCACAGTCGGAACGGAATCGTCATTGGATGCACGCTCGGAACGGTCCCCTTAACATTCCAATGCCGTGACCTGATACTGGGATACCTCGGTAGCGTCTGTATAGCCTCTGGGTTGCTTCAGATGGTTGCGAGATGCCATGCGGGAGGCCGAATAGAGAGATGACGCAAAGTGAGGTAATTGCGAACTCTCGACTCAGCCTTCCGTTGTGCCGCGTTCAGACTTATAACTACTATGGGGGAAGGTGTTTGGTTGGGCATTTCATGGCGGTGTCCAGGCCGACCCCCCCGCGTGCCCCCGTAGGATGGAACCATGTTCTGTGCCAAGGTATACGAGCTGTTTACGAATGGGCAAGTCCCATGAGGGTAGAGCTCGGGCTCCTTGGTGCGGGATAATGTGATTGCTACGGGGACATGCGGAAGCGACCCAGATGCTATGCCGAGGCTCTGTGGGTATCACAGTTGGAACGGAATCGTCATTGGATGCACGCTTGGAACGGTCCCTTCAACATTCCAATGCCGTGACCTGATACTGGGATACCTCGGTAGCGTCCGTCTAGGTTCTGGGTTGCTTTAGATGGTTGCGAGATGCCATGCGGAAGGCGGAAGAGGGATATCTCGACCTGGCCTACCGTTGTCCCGAAGAGATCTCGATTGGCATTTGATGGCCTGCCAAACGCGGAAGCCACTCGGATCGGGACACCCAGTTGCTATGCGGAGGCTTTGTGCGCATCACAGTTGGAACGGAATCGGCATTGGACGCACGCTCGGAACGGTCCCTTTATAATCCAATGTCGTGCCTCGTTCCTGCGATGCCTCTGGAGCCTTCGTCTAGCTCTTGGGTCGCTCGAGACAGTGGCCAAAAAGAGCCATTTTCGGTGGAATGACAATTGGCATTGCCAATTGTCACCCCCGCGCGTGCATCCATTCTATGATTGGGGCATATGCAAAACTCGGCGGCTGAATGGACTCGGACTGGGACACCCAGTTGCTATGCGGAGGCTCTGTGGGCATCACAGTTGGAATGGAATCGGCATTGGATGCACGCTCGGAACGGTCCCTTTACAATCCAATGCAGTGACCTGATACTGGGATACCTCGTGCGCCTGCGTCTAGCTCTTGGGTCGCTCGGGAGAAGTTCTGGGGTATGACGCTTGGCATTTGGTGGCGTGCCTATGCTGACCCCGCGCCGCGTGCCCCCTCACATGATCCATGTCCTGTGCCAAGGCATTCGTGCGGCCCTTCGAACGGCCAGTCCCAGGAGGGGACAGCTCGGGCTCCTTGGTGCGGCACATCATTCATGCGGTGGGAGCTTTGCGGAAGCGCGACTCGGATCTCGACACCCAGTTGCTATGCGGAGGCTTTGTAGGCATCACAGTTGTAACGGAATCGGCATTGGACGCACGCTCGGAACGGTCCCTTTACAATCCAATGCAGTGACCTGATACTGGGATGCCTCGTGAGCCTGCGTCTAGCTCTTGGGTCGCTCGAGACAGTCGCGAAAAAGCCACTTTCGGGGGAACGACTGTTGGCATTGCCAATTGCCACCCCCGCGCGTGCTTCCATTCTATGATTGGGGCATATGCAAAACTCGGCGGTTGAATGGACTCGGACACCCAGTTGCTATGCGGAGGCTCTGTGGGCATCACAGTTGAAAGGGAATCGGCATTGGATGCACGCTCGGAACGGTCCCTTTACAATCCAATGCAGTGACCTGATACTGGGATACCTCGTGAGCCTGCGTCTACCTCTTGGGTCGCTCGGGACAAGTTCTGGGGTATGACGCTTGGCATTCGGTGGCGTGCCAAAGCTGACCCCCCGCCGCGTGCTCCCTCTCATGATCCATGTCGTGTGCCAAGGCATTCTTGCGGCCTTTCGAATGGCCAGTCCCAGGAGGGGACAGCTCGGGCTCCTTGGTGCAGCACATCTTTCATGCGATGGGAGCTTTGCGGAATTGCGACTCGGATCGGGACACACCCAGTTGCTATGCGGAGGCTTTGTTGGCATCACAGTTGTAACGGAATCGGCATTGGACGCACGCTCGGAACGGTCCCTTTACAATCCAATGCAGTGACCTGATACTGGGATACCTCGTGAGCCTGCTTCTAGCTCTTGGGTCGCTCGAGACAGTCGCGAAAAAGCCACTTTCGGGGGAACGACTGTTGGCATTGCCAATGGCCACCCCCGCGCGTGCTTCCATTCTATGATTGGGGCATATGCAAAACTCGGCGGTTGAATGGACTAGGACTCGGACACCCGGTTGCTATGCGGAGGCTCTGTGGGCATCGCAGTTTTCACGGAATCGGCATTGGATGCACGCTCGGAACGGTCCCTTTACAATCCAATGCAGTGACCTGATACTGGGATACCTTGTGAGCCTGCGTCTACCTCCTGGGTCGCTCGGGACAAGTTCTGGGGTATGACGCTTGGCATTCGGTGGCGTGCCAAAGCTGACCCCCAGCCGCGTGCCCCCTCGCATGATCCATGTCGTGTGCCAAGGCATTCTTGCGGCCTTTCGAACGGCCAGTCCCAGGAGGGGACAGCTCGGGCTCCTTGGTGCAGCACATCTTTCATGCGATGGGAGCTTTGCGGAAGCGACTCGGATCGGGACACCCAGTTGCTATGCGGAGGCTTTGTTGGCATCACAGTTGTAACGGAATCGGCATTGGACGCACGCTCGGAACGGTCCCTTTACAATCCAATGCAGTGACCTGATACTGGGATGCCTCGTGAGCCTGCGTCTAGCTCTTGGGTCGCTCGAGACAGTCGCGAAAAAGCCACTTTCGGGGGAACGACTGTTGGCATTGCCAATGGCCACCCCCGCGCGTGCTTCCATTCTATGATTGGGGCATATGCAAAACTCGGCGGTTGAATGGACTAGGACTCGGACACCCGGTTGCTATGCGGAGGCTCTGTGGGCATCACAGTTTTCACGGAATCGGCATTGGATGCACGCTCGGAACGGTCCCTTTACAATCCAATGCAGTGACCTGATACTGGGATACCTTGTGAGCCTGCGTCTACCTCCTGGGTCGCTCGGGACAAGTTCTGGGGTATGACGCTTGGCATTCGGTGGCGTGCCAAAGCTGACCCCCAGCCGCGTGCCCCCTCGCATGATCCATGTCGTGTGCCAAGGCATCCTTGCGGCCTTTCGAACGGCCAGTCCCAGGAGGGGACAGCTCGGGCTCCTTGGTGCAGCACATCTTTCATGCGATGGGAGCTTTGCGGAAGCGCGACTCAGATCTGGACGCCCAGTTGTTATGCGGAGGCTTTGTTGGCATCACAGTTGTAACGGAATCGGCATTGGACGCACGCTCGGAACGGTCCCTTTACAATCCAATGCAGTGACCTGATACTGCGATGCCTCGTGAGCCTGCGTCTAGCTCTTGGGTTGCTCGAGACGGTCGCGAAAAAGCGACCTTCGGGGGAACGACTGTTGGCATTGCCAATTGCCACCCCCGCGCGTGCTTCCATTCTATGATTGGGGCATATGCAAAACTCGGCGGTTGAATGGACTCGGACACCCAGTTGCTATGCGGAGGCTCTGTGGGCATCACAGTTTGAAAGGGAATCGGCATTGGATGCACGCTCGGAACGGTCCCTTTACAATCCAATGCAGTGACCTGATACTGGGATACCTGGTGAGCCTGCGTCTACCTCTTGGGTCGCTCGGGACAAGTTCTGGGGTATGACGCTTGGCATTCGGTGGCGTGCCAAAGCTGACCCCCCGCCGCGTGCCCCCTCTCATGATCCATGTCGTGTGCCAAGGCATTCTTGCGGCCTTTCGAACGGCCAGTCCCAGTCCCAGGAGGGGACAGCTCGGGCTCCTTGGTGCAGCACATCTTTCATGCGATGGGAGCTTTGCGGAAGCGCGACTCGGATCTGGACACCCAGTTGTTATGCGGAGGCTTTGTTGGCATCACAGTTGTAACGGAATCGGCATTGGACGCACGCTCGGAACGGTCCCTTTACAATCCAATGCAGTGACCTGATACTGCGATGCCTCGTGAGCCTGCGTCTAGCTCTTGCGTTGCTCGAGACAGTCGCGAAAAAGCCACTTTCGGGGGAACGACTGTTGGCATTGCCAATTGCCACCCCCGCGCGTGCTTCCATTCTATGATTGGGGCATATGCAAAACTCGGCGGTTGAATGGACTCGGACACCCAGTTGCTATGCGGAGGCTCTGTGGGCATCACAGTTTGAAAGGGAATCGGCATTTGGATGCACGCTCGGAACGGTCCCTTTACAATCCAATGCAGTGACCTGATACTGGGATACCTCGTGAGCCTGCGTCTAGCTCTTGGGTCGCTCGGGACAAGTTCTGGGGTATGACGCTTGGCATTCGGTGGCGTGCCAAAGCTGACCCCCCGCCGCGTGCCCCCTCTCATGATGCATGTCGTGTGCCAAGGCATTCTTGCGGCCTTTCGAACGGCCAGTCCCAGTCCCAGGAGGGGACAGCTCGGGCTCCTTGGTGCAGCACATCTTTCATGCGATGGGAGCTTTGCGGAATTGCGACTCGGATCGGGACACCCAGTTTTTATGCGGAGGCTTTGTTGGCATCACAGTTGTAACGGAATCGGCATTGGACGCACGCTCGGAACGGTCCCTTTACAATCCAATGCAGTGACCTTATACTGGGATACCTCGTGAGCCTGCGTCTAGCTCTTGGGTCGCTCGAGACAGTTGCGAAAAAGCCACTTTCGGGGGAACGACTGTTGGCATTGCCAATTGCCACCCCCGCGCGTGCTTCCTCTCTATGATTGGGGCATATGCAAAACTCGGCGGTTGAATGGACTCCGACACCCAGTCGCTATGCGGAGGCTCTGTGGGCATCACAGTTTTTACGGAATCGGCATTTGGATGCACGCTCGGAACGGTCCCCCTTTATAATCCATTTCCTTGTCCCGTTACTGTGATACGTCTGTAGCCTACGTCTAGCTCTTGGGTCGCTCGGCAAGGTCGTGCAAATTCGGTGTACGCTGCGGGAAGTATGGATACGGCGAGTCTCCGACTAGGACAGTTTCTCTGCGAAGAGTGGCATGATGGTTGATGAGGCAATTCGATTCAGTCCCCAAGCTTTGGCCTCGGGCCACTGTGAGGGCTGTCGATTCTCTCTTTCCAACTCGTCTCCACCCAGTAACAGACTTGACGACAGGTAATCGGTCTCATTCTCGATTGTTCCTGGAGGTAGTCTTCGGAACTTTTGGAATTGACCTCTCACTTCGTCTCCTCTCTGTGTGAGGAGCAGTGTGCTTGTGCCGTTTCCTTGGTGGCATTCACGTCGCAAATATTGTGGAGGGAGAGTCTCCGCAGCTGCCCTGCCCTCGGGGGCAATCGGTGGGCTCTCATCTCCGTATTCGGTTGACATTCGCCATGCACGTAGGTCGCAGAATAATTTGCGAGTCTATTGGCGTTTGGCGCTTGTCCACGAATGATGCGTTGGTCCCGAAGTGCATGTTACTAGCATTTTCTGCCATTGTCTCGGATCTTTGGCACGT
>BSBN01002298.1:0-10000 GCA_027924645.1 Cunninghamia lanceolata | reverse complement strand
CCGCTCGTCCCCGTCCCGACCATCCTGTCCGCCCCGTCCCCGCGCTCGTGAATCCGTTTTTTTTTTTTTTTTTTTTCCAAGTGTGGAGTGGGGTTTCCCTTTGGCTCAGCCGCATTCCTTCCAAGTCTTGGGTGGGGTTTCCCTCTGCCCCGACCGCATTCCTTCCTTCAAAGTCTTGGGTGGGGTTGCCTGCGCTCGTGAATCCGTTTTTTTCTTCCAAGTGTGGAGTGGGGTTTCCCTTTGGCTCAACCGCATTCCTTCGAAGTCTTGGCTGGGGGGGGGGGGTTTCCCTATGCCCCGACGGCATTCCTTCCTTCCAAGTCTTGGGTGGGGTTGCCTGCGCTCGTGAATCCATTTTTTATTTTTTTTTTCCAAGTGTGGAGTGGGGTTTGCCTTTGGCTCAGCGGCATTCCTTTCAAGTCTTGGGTGGGGTTGCCTGCGCCCACCAATCCATATTTTTCAAGTGTGGAGTGGGGTTTCTCCGACTGTCCTGCCTGTCGTGGCCGCCCCACCCATCCCGACTGTCCCGTCCGTCCTGTCCACCCCGGCTGCCCCGTCCACCCTGTCCGCCCCGCTCGTCCCCGTCCCCGTCACGTCCCCGTCCCGTCACGTTCCTTCCCAGTCTTGAGTGGGGTTTCCCTCCGCCCCGACTGCATCCATTCCGAGTCTTGCACCTACGCCCGTGGAGAGGGGTTTCCATTTGCATCCGTCCCCGTCCCCATCCGCGTCCCCGTCCCCGTCCCCGTCCCTGTCCCCGTCGCCGCCCCGCCCCGGCAACCCTGTCCCGTCCCGACTTGGGTCGCGGCGACTTGGGTCGCGGCGACTTGGCCCCCAAAGGAATCTGTCGCGCCCCGCCCCGCACCTGCAACCCCGCCCCGCCCCTGCAACCCCGTCCCGACTTGGGCGAGTTGGCGACTTGGGTCGCGGCAACTTGGCCCCCCGAAGAATCCGTCCGCGTCCCTGTCCCTATACCCCCCGCCGCCCCGCCCCGGCAACCCTGTCCCGTCGCGACTTGGGTCGCGGCGACTTGGTCCCACAAAGAATCTGTCGCGCCCCGCTCCGTCCCGTCGCGTCACGCCCCGTCCCGTCGCGTCACGCCCCGTCCCGTCCCGCGCCGCGCCGCCCCGTCTCGACTTGGGTCGCGGCAACTTGGCCCTCCGAAGAATCCGTCTCGCCCCGCCCCGTCCCGCCCCGTCCCCGTCCGGTGGGGTTTCTGGAAAATTAAGAGCGGTGGGGTTTCTAGAAAATTAGGACTGGTGGGGTTTCTAGAAAATTAGGACTGGTGGGGTTTCCGCCTATTCGGTGGGGTTTCTAGAAAATTAGGAGCGGTGGGGTTTCTGCCTATCCGGTGGGGTTTCTCGAAAAGTAGGACCGGTGGGGTTTCTCGTCCCGCCGCGCCGCGCCCCACCCCGACAGCACCGCCCCGCCCGTCCCGACTTGGGCGACCTGGCACCCCAAAGAATCCGTCCCGCCCCGCCCCGGCAACCCTGTCCCGTCCCGACTTGGGTCGCGACGACTCGCCCCCGCAAAGAATCTGTCGCGCCCCGCCCCGTCCCGTCGCGTCCCGCCCCGCCCCGTCCCGCCTCGTCCGACTTGGCACCCCAGAGAATCCGTCCCGCCGCGCCCCGTCCCGACTTGGGTCGCGGCGACTTGGCCCCCCAAAGAATCTGTCGTGCCCCGTCGCGTCCCGCCCCGTCCCGTCGCGTCCCGCCCCGCCCCGTCGCGTCCCGCCCCGCCCCGCGCCGCCCGCCCCGCCCCGCCCCGTCCCGACTTGGGCGAGTTGGCGAGTTGGTCCCCCCGAAGAATCCGTCCGCGTCCGCGTCCCCGTCCCTATACCCGTCGCTGCCCCGCCCCGGCAACCCTGTCCTGTCCCGACTTGGGTCGGGGCGACTTGGCCCCCCAAAGAATCTGCCCCGCCCCCCAACCCCGTCCCGCACCGCTCCGTCTCGCCCCGCCCCGCACCGTCCCACCCCGCCCCACAACCCCGTCCCGGCAGCCCCGTCCTGGACGACTTGGCACCCCAAAGAATCCGCCCCGTCCCGACTTGGGCGAGTTGGCGACTTGGCCCCCAAAAGAATCCGTCCCGCCCCGTCCCGACTTGGGCGAGTTGGCGACTTGCCCCCCCCAAAGAATCCGCCCCGTCCCGACTTGGGCGAGTCGGCGACTTGCCCCCCCAAAGAACCCGCCCCGCCGCGCCCCCACCCGTCCCCGTCCCCGTCCCGACTTGGGTCGCGGCGACTCGCCCCCCCAAAGAATCTGTCGCGTCCCGCCCTCTCCCGCCGCGCCCCGCCCTGCACCTGCAACCTCGTCCCGTCCCGCCCCGCCCCTGCAACCCCGTCCCGACTTGGGCGAGTTGGCGACTTGGCCCCCCGAAGAATCCGTCCCGCCCCGCCCCGCCCCGCCCCGCCCCACACCACACCGCCCCACCCCACAACCCCGTCCCGTCCCGACTTGGGCGACTCGGCACCCCAAAGAATCCGTCCCGCCCCGCCCCGGCAACCCTGTCCCGTCCCGACTTGGGTCACGGCGACTCGCCCCCGCAAAGAACCTGTCGCGCCCCGCTCCGTCCCGTCGCGTCCCGCCCCGCCCCGCACCTGCAACCCCGCCCCGTCCCGCCTCGTCCGACTTGGCACCCCAAAGAATCCGTCCCACCGCGCCCCGTCCCGACTTGGGTCGCGGCGACTTGGCACCCCAAAGAATCTGTCGTGCCCCATCGCGTCCCGCTCCGTCCCGTCGCGTCCCGCCCCGTCGCGTCGCGTCGCGTCCCGCCCCGCACCGCACCTGCAAACCCGTCCCGACTTGGGCGAGTTGGCGAGTTGGCCCCCCGAAGAATCCGTCCGCGTCCCTGTCCCTATACCCGTCGCCGCCCCGGCAACCCTGTCTTGTCCCGACTTGGGCCGCGGCAGAGAATCCGCCCCGCCCCCCAACCCCGTCCCGCACCGCTCCGTCTCGTCCCGCCCCGCCCCACAACCCCGTCCCGGCAAACCCGCCCCGCCCCGCCCCGTCCCGACTTGGGCGATTTGGCGACTTGGCCCCCAAAAGAATCCATCCCGCCCCATCCCGCCACACCCCTGCAACCCCGTCCCGCCCCGTCCCGACTTGGGCGAGTTGGCGACTTGCCCCCCCAAAGAATCCGCCCCGTCCCGCCCAGCCCCGTCCCGCCGCGCCGCGCCCCCACCCGTCCCCGTCCCGACTTGGGTCGCGGCGACTCGCCCCCCCAAAGAATCTGTCGCGCCCCGCTCCGTCCCGTCGCGTCCCGCCCCGCCCCGCCCCGCCCCGCACCCGCAACCTCGCCCCGCCTCTGCAACCCCGTCCCGACTTGGGCGAGTTGGCGACTTGGGTCGCGGCAACTTGGCCCCCCGAAGAATCCGTCCCGCCCCGCCCCGCCCCGTCACGTCCAGCCCCGTCGCCGTCCGGTGGGGTTTCTAGAAAATTAAGAGCGGTGGGGTTTCTAGAAAATTAGCACTGGTGGGGTTTCCGCCTATTCGGTGGGGTTTCTAGAAAATTAGGAGCGGTGGGGTTTCTGCCTATCCGGTGGGGTTTATCGAAAAGTAGGAGCGGTGGGGTTTCCGCCTGCCCCGTCCCGACTTGGGCGACTTGGCACCCCAAAGAATCCGTCCCGCCGCGCCCCGCCCCGGCAACCCTATCCCGTCCCGACTTGGGTCGCGGCGACTTGGCCCCCCAAAGAATCCGTCGCGCCCCGTCGCGTCCCGCCCCGTCCCGCACCGGCAACCCCGTCCCGTCCCGTCTCGCACCGCCCGGCCCCTGCAACCCCGTCCCGTCCCGCCCCGCCCCTGCAACCCCGTCCCGACTTGGGCGAGTTGGCGACTTGGGCCGCGGCAACTTGGCCCCCCGAAGAATCCGTCCCGCCCCGCCCCGCCCCGTCGCCGCCCGGTGGGGTTTCTAGAAAATTAGGACTGGTGGGGTTTCTAGAAAATTAGGAGCGGTGGGGTTTCTGCCTATCCGGTGGGGTTTATTGAAAAGTAGGAGCGGCGGGGTTTCCGCCTACCCCGTCCCGACTTGGGCGACTTGGCACCCCAAAGAATCCGTCCCGCCGCGCCCTGCCCCGGCAACCCTGTCCCATCCCGACTTGGGTCGCGGCGACTTGGCCCCCGAAAGAATCTGTCGCACCCCGCCCCGTCCCGTCGCGTCCCGTCCCGCCCCGCCCCGTCGCGTCCCGCCCCGCCCCGCACCGCACCTGCAACCCCGTCGCGTCCCGCCCCGCCCCGCCCCGCCTCGCCCCGTCCCCACTTGGGCGGGTTGGCGACTTGGCCCCCCGAAGAATCCATCCGCGTCCGCGTCCGCGTCCCTGTCCCTATACCCGTCGCCGCCCCGCCCCGCCGCGCCCTGCCCCGGCAACCCTGTCCCGTCCCGACTTGGGTCGCGGCGACTTGGCCCCCCAAAGAATCTGTCGCGCCCCGTCGCGTCCCGCACCGTCCCGCCCTGCCCCGCACCTGCAACCCCGTCCCGTCCCGCCCCGCCCCGTCTCGCACCGCCCGGCCCCTGCGACCCCGTCCCGCCCCGCCCCGACTTGGGCGAGTTGCCGACTTGGGTCGCGGCAACTTGGCCCCCCGAAGAATCCGCCCCGCCCCGCCCCGCCCCGCCCCGTCCCGTCCCGACTTGGACGACTTGGCACCCCAAAGAATCCGCCCCGTCCCGACTTGGGCGAGTTGGCGACTTGGCCCCCACAAGAATCCGTCCCGCCCCATCCCGCCACACCCCTGCAACCCCGTCCCGACTTGGGCGAGTTGGCGACTTGCCCCCCCCCCCCCCCCCCAAAGAATCTGTCCCGTCTCGCCCCGCCCCGCCCCCACCCGTCCCCACCCTGGCAGTCCCGTCCCGACTTGGGCGAATTGGTGACTTCGGCCGTGACGACTTGGCCACCCAAAGAATCCATCCCGTCCAGCGCCGCCCCGTCCCGTCCCGACTTGGGCGAGTTGGCGACTTCTTTTGCGGCGACTTGGCCCCCGAATGAAACCATCTCGACCCGTCCCATCCACCCAGACTGTCCCGTCCGTCCTGTCCGCCCCGACCACCCCGATTGTCCCGCTCGTCCCCGTCCCGACCACCTGTCCGCCCCGTCCTGTCCCCGTCCCGTCCCGTCCCCGTCCCTGCGCTCGTGAATCCTTTTTTTTTTTTTTTCCAAGTGCGGAGTGGGGTTTCCCTTTGGCTCAGCCGCATTCCTTCCAAGTCTTGGGTGGGGTTGCCTGCGCTCGTGAATCCGCCCGGTGGGGTTTCTAGAAAATTAAGAGCGGTGGGGTTTCCGCCTGTCCAGTGGGATTTCTAGAAAATTAGGAGTGGTGGGGTTTCTAGAAAATTAGGAGCGGTGGGGTTTCCGCCTATCCGGTGGGGTTTCCGCCTGCCCCGCCCCGTCCTGGCTTGGGCGAGTTGGCGACTTGGCCACCCAAAGAATCGGTCACGCCCTGCTCCGTCGGGCCCCGTCTCGTCCCGCCCCGCCCCGTCCTGCCCCGCCCCGTCTCGACTTGGGCGAGTTGGCAACTTGGCCCCGCCCCGCCCCGCCCCGTCCCGTCTCGCCCCACCCCACCCCGTCCCCGTCCCGTCCGGTGGGGTTTCTGGAAAATTAAGAGCGGTGGGGTTTCTAGAAATTTAGGAGTGGTGGGGTTTCTGCCTATTCGATGGGGTTTCTAGAAAATTAGGAGCGGTGGGGTTTCTGCCCGTCCGGTGGGGTTTCTAGAAAATTAGGAGCGGTGGGGTTTCCGCCTATCCGGTGGGGTTTCTCGAAAAGTAGGAGCGGTGGGGTTTCCGCCTGCCCCGTCCCGTCCCGACTTGGGCGAGTTGGCGACTTGGACCCCCAAAGAATCCGCCCCGCCCCGCCCCGGCAACGCCGTCCCGTCCAGCCCCGTCTCGACTTGGGCGAGTTGGCAACTTGGCCCCGCAAACAATCTGTCCCGCCCCCGCCCCGCCCCTCCCCGCCCCGTCCCGCCTTGGGCGAGTTGGCAACTTGGCCCCCCAAACAATCTGTCCCGCCCCGCCCCGCCCCGTCCCGTCCCGCCCCGTCCCGCCCCGCCCCGGCAACGCCGTCCCGTCCAGCCCCGTCTCGACTTGGGCGAGTTGGCAACTTGGCCCCCCAAAGAATTCGTCCCGCCCCGTCCCGTCCGGTGGGGTTTCCGCCTGTTCAGTGGGATTTCTAGAAAATTAGGAGCGGTGGGGTTTCCGCCTGTTCGGTGGGGTTTCTAGAAAATTAGGAGCGGTGGGGTTTCCGCCTGTCCGGTGGGGTTTCTGGAAAATTAGGAGCGGTTGGGTTTCTCGTAAAGTAGGAGCGGTGGGGTTTCCGCCCACCCCGCCCCGTCGTGCCCCGTCCCATCCCGCCCCGTCCCGACTTGGGTGAGTTGGCGACTTGGCCCCCCAAAGAATCCGTCCCGCCCCGCCCCGTCCCCATCCCCATCCCCGTCCCCATCCTGCCCCGTCCGGTGGGGTTTCTAGAAAATTAGGAGTGGTGGGGTTTCTGCCTATTCGGTGGGGTTTCTAAAATATTAGTAGCGGTGGGGTTTCCGCCTGCCTCGTCCCATCCCGTCCCGTCCCGCCGCGCCGCGCCCCGCCTCGGCAGCGCCGTCCCGTCCCGCCGCGCCGCGCCCCGCCTCGGCAGCGCCGTCCCGTCCCGCCCCGTCCTGACTTGGGCGAGTTGGCGACTTGGCCCCCCAAAGAATCCGTCCTGCCCCGCCCCGTCCCGACTTGGGCGAGTTGGCAACTTGGCCCCCCAAAGAATCCGTCCCGTCCCGTCCCGACTTCGGTCGCGGCGACTTGGTGACCTGGGCGACTTGGCCCCCGAATGAAGCCATCTCCACCCGTCTCGTCCTAACTTGGGCGAGTTGGCGACATAGGATGGCATCGAGTAAAGAGGTGAGTAGAAAAGCGCAACGCCCAACCAAAAACTAAAAAGGGTGCAACACCGGGACTTCCCGGGAGGTCACCCATCCCAGTACTACTCCGGCCCAAGCGCGCTTAACTGCGGAGTTCTGATGGGATCCGGTGCACTAACGCTGGTATGATCGCACCCAACATGAAATTGTCTTCACGCTCTTGTTGTATAATGGCACCGGCCGTCCCGGTGGGGATTCTACAAAGTTAGGAGCGGTGGCGTTTCCGGAAAATCTGGTCTGGTGGGGTTTCCACAAGAACTGGTCCGGTGGGGTTTCTGTAAAATCTGGTTCAGGTTTCAGGGTTTCAGGGTTTCAGGGTTCGGGGTTCAGGGTTCAGGGTTTCAGGTTCAGGGTTCAGGGTTTCAGGGTTCAGGGTTCAGGGTTCAGGGTTTCGGGGTTTCAGGGTTCAGGGTTTCAGGGTTCAAGGTTTCAGGGTTTCAGGGTTCAGGGTTCAGGGTTTCGGGTTCAGGGTTCAGGGTTTTAGGGTTCAGGGTTTCAGGGTTTCAGGGTTCAGGGTTCAGGGGTTCAGGGTTTCAGGGTTCAGGGTTGAGGGTTTCAGGGTTCAGGGTTCAGGGTTTCAGGGTTTCAGGGCTTCAGGGTTCAGGGTTCAGGGTTTCAGGGTTGAGGGTTAAGGTTTCAGGGTTCAGGGTTTCAGTGTTCAAGGTTTCAGGGTTTGGGGTTCAGGGTTTGGGGTTCGGGTTCAGTGTTCGGGTTTCAGGGTTCAGGGCTTCAGGGTTCAGGGTTTCAGGGTTCGGGGTTCAGGTTCGGGTTTCAGGGTTCAGGGTTCAGGGTTCAGGGTTCAGGGTTTCAGGGTTCAGGGTTCCGGGTTCCAGGGTTCAGGGTTCGGGGTTCGGGGTTCAGGGTTCGGGGTTTAGGGTTCAGGGTTTCAGGGTTCAGAGTTTCAGGGTTCAGGGTTCAGGGTTCCGGTTCAGCGTTCGGGTTTCAGGGTTCGGGGTTCAGCGTTTGGGGTTCAGCGTTCAGGGTTCGGGTTTTAGGGTTCGGGTTTCAGGGTTCGGGGTTTCAGGGTTCGGGTTTCAGGGTTCAGGTTTCAGGGTTCAGGGTTTCAGGGTTCAGGGTTGAGGGTCCGGGGTTGAGGGTTGAGGGTTCGGGGTTCAGGGTTCGGGGTTCAGGGTTTCAGTGTTCAGGGTTCTGGGTTCAAGGTTCAAGGTTCAAGGTTCAGGGTTCAGGGTTCAGGGTTCAGGGTACAGGGTTCAGGGTTCGGGGTTCAGGGTTCGTGGCTCAGGGTTTCAGGGTTCGGGGTTCGGGGTTCAGGGTTCGAGGTTTCAGGGTTTCAGGGTTCAGGGTTCAGGGTTTCAGGGTTTCAGGGTTCAGGGTTCAGGGTTTCAGGGTTCATGGTTCTAGGGGTTAGGGTTCAGGGTTCAGGGTTTGGGTTTCAGGGTTCAGGGTTCAGGGTTTCAGGGTTCAGGGTTCAGGGTTCAGGGTTTCAGGGTTCTAGGGTTCAGGGTTTCAGGGTTCTAGGGTTCAGGGTTCAGGGTTCAGGGTTCAGGGTTCAGGGTTTCAAGGGTTCAGGGTTTAGGGTTTCAGGGTTCAGGGGTTCGGGTTTCAAGGTTCAAGGGTTCGGGGTTCGGGGTTCAGGGTTCAGGGTTTCGGGTTCAGGGTTCAGGGTTCAGGGTTTCAGGGTTCAGGGTTTCGGGTTTCAGGGTTCAGGGTTCATGGTTCAGGGTTCAGGGTTTCAGGGTTTAGGGTTCAGGGTTCAGGGTTCAGGGTTTCAGGGTTTCAGGGTTCAGGGTTCAGGGTTTCAAGGTTCAGGGTTTCAGGGTTCAGGGTTCAGGTTCAGGGTCTAGGTTTCAGGGTTCAGGGTTTCAGGGTTGAGGGTTAAGGTTTCAGGGTTCAGGGTTTCAGTGTTCAAGGTTTCAGGGTTTGGGGTTCAGGGTTTGGGGTTCGGGTTCAGTGTTCGGGTTTCAGGGTTCAGGGCTTCAGGGTTCAGGGTTTCAGGGTTCGGGGTTCAGGTTCGGGTTTCAGGGTTCAGGGTTCAGGGTTCAGGGTTCAGGGTTTCAGGGTTCAGGGTTCCGGGTTCCAGGGTTCAGGGTTCGGGGTTCGGGGTTCAGGGTTCGGGGTTTAGGGTTCAGGGTTTCAGGGTTCAGAGTTTCAGGGTTCAGGGTTCAGGGTTCCGGTTCAGCGTTCGGGTTTCAGGGTTCGGGGTTCAGCGTTTGGGGTTCAGCGTTCAGGGTTCGGGTTTTAGGGTTCGGGTTTCAGGGTTCGGGGTTTCAGGGTTCGGGTTTCAGGGTTCAGGTTTCAGGGTTCAGGGTTTCAGGGTTCAGGGTTGAGGGTCCGGGGTTGAGGGTTGAGGGTTCGGGGTTCAGGGTTCGGGGTTCAGGGTTTCAGTGTTCAGGGTTCTGGGTTCAAGGTTCAAGGTTCAAGGTTCAGGGTTCAGGGTTCAGGGTTCAGGGTACAGGGTTCAGGGTTCGGGGTTCAGGGTTCGTGGCTCAGGGTTTCAGGGTTCGGGGTTCGGGGTTCAGGGTTCGAGGTTTCAGGGTTTCAGGGTTCAGGGTTCAGGGTTTCAGGGTTTCAGGGTTCAGGGTTCAGGGTTTCAGGGTTCATGGTTCTAGGGGTTAGGGTTCAGGGTTCAGGGTTTGGGTTTCAGGGTTCAGGGTTCAGGGTTTCAGGGTTCAGGGTTCAGGGTTCAGGGTTTCAGGGTTCTAGGGTTCAGGGTTTCAGGGTTCTAGGGTTCAGGGTTCAGGGTTCAAGGTTCAGGGTTCAGGGTTTCAAGGGTTCAGGGTTTAGGGTTTCAGGGTTCAGGGGTTCGGGTTTCAAGGTTCAAGGGTTCGGGGTTCGGGGTTCAGGGTTCAGGGTTTCGGGTTCAGGGTTCAGGGTTCAGGGTTTCAGGGTTCAGGGTTTCGGGTTTCAGGGTTCAGGGTTCATGGTTCAGGGTTCAGGGTTTCAGGGTTTAGGGTTCAGGGTTCAGGGTTCAGGGTTTCAGGGTTTCAGGGTTCAGGGTTCAGGGTTTCAAGGTTCAGGGTTTCAGGGTTCAGGGTTCAGGTTCAGGGTCTAGGTTTCAGGGTTCAGGGTTTCAGGGTTCGGGGTTCGGGTTTCAGGGTTCAGGGTTCAGGGTTCCAGGGTTCGGGGTTCAGGGTTCAGGGTTTCGGGGTTCAGAGTTT
>BSBN01002297.1:0-69734 GCA_027924645.1 Cunninghamia lanceolata | reverse complement strand
ACAAAAATTGTAATATTTATATTAATATAATATTCATATTAATGTGATTATTTAATTTTGATTCATTATATATATATATATATATATAATTTATAAATTTGATATTTTAAATATTAATGAAATAATATAATTAATTATATATTAATTGTAGACACCTAAAAATGTCTTCATCATCAAACCGACTCCATCCCTAAGTATACAAATTCCCCTTCTAATTAATTAATTAAACTTTTATTTAATTAATTAGCCCTTCATCACTTAATTTTTCATCATTTTAGCCCCTACAATTGGATTAATTTAATTAATTCAATAGTTTAACCTTACCCGATTGATTAAATAAATATGCAAATATTTATTTGATAAATTTCCCTTCTTCATTAAACTCAATTATATAGTTAAATCATGTTTAACTATTTAATTTAGCCTATTAATTAACCTATCCCTACCCTAGGTGATTAAATACTCATTATTTAATTACCTACCCTAACCTACATCATCCTAGCCTTAAGATTAATTAAATAAATCATTAATTAATTAATCTTATCCTCTCACTAATCTATTTGCTAATTTATTCTAGCCATATTAATTAGGTTAATCACCTCAATTAATTTGGTCAAACCCTTATTAACACTTCTCCACAACCCATGAATAAAAAATTGATTTCCATGTCAAATAAATCAATTTTTAATACACATTTGTCATAATCTTAATTAAATACCTTTTACACCCCTTACACATGTCATAACTCATTAATATCCACTCTTCCCCAAATGAATTTTAAATTTATTTTACTCTTCCCCATGTGAATTTTTAATTCACAAATAATCCATCTCACCCAACCTCATTTATGGACCCCTCTTCCCAAGATGAATAAAAAATTCATCTTTATTCTCATCCCTTCATTTTTCAAGATTGAATTTTTTCAAGATTGAATCTAGGCCCTCCACATCATCTTCATCCTCCACCATTGATCTCTCAAATCAATCTCCACCCTTGGATCAAAATCTCTCCAAAAATCTTATAAATACACCCTCTCTCAAGTCATTTTTCATCCACAATTTGAGTAGTCTTATTATGCTAAAATCTTGAGTTAGTCTAAGTGTGAGTTGCATAGTTTGAGAGAATTTCACATCTCATTTGAGTATCTAGGGTATATCTTGGAGCATTGGGTGCAAGCTCCTTCACCCTTCTTGAATTGTGTCTTCACATTGAGGTATAGATCTTTGTTTTGAATGCATTTGATTTATGTTTTCTACCTTGATTTGGATTCACTAATCACATTAATAAAAGAATATATTAAATTATTGATTATACAAATTAGTAGAATTATCATTTTATGTATGTATATTTATGTTATATTATAGTAAAATGAAATATTAATATATTTGTGTTATAAACATTAAATATTGAGATATTATACTGATATAAATACTAATATATTATATTGTGTAATATTCATATTAATTTTTTTATCGTTGAATTAGGCTTAAGGGATCCCACCCTATAAATAAAAGGATTGCAAAAATATTAAAGTGCATGCCCTATAAAGAGGGGTGCATAAGGACAAAGTCTAACTATTAACATTGCTTTTAGAATGAGGACAAAGTTGCATGTTGTGGGGAGCCAATTATTTTTTCTTTTTACTTTGCACCACTATCTATTTTTCACTTGAAATCCCAGTATCCAAGGTCTCAGCATTAATAGCTGAGGTAATAACATTTCATTGTTTGTCAGTTTTGGAACCTCCATTGGAGATGACGTTGCTTTTTTTGGCTTAGAGTCTAATGTTTTTGAAGCTTTAATGCTTCCCATCCCAAGAGGAGATGATCCTTCCACTATAGCAAGGAGAGGTTGTGAACCTATAGAAGCTTTTTGGCTCTGAGTCTTTTTTTTCCTCATCTTTGGAGGGGATTCATTCTAAACTTTTTCCTCACAGGGAGACATGGATTCCTCTTTTTCCATAGAGTAGTGTTGTAAAGATACATATTTGCACCATGTGGCTTGGTCACTTAATTGGTGTTTGGAGCAATTTGTAGCAATGTGACCAGTATTGTAACACCTATGACAATGGAATGGCAAACCCTCATAATCCAAAGTTTGAACCCAGATACGATCTATAATTTTCAAAGTAATATCTGCCGGTAGATTTTTAGAGGTATCTAGATCAACCAGAATGTGGGTGAAAGTGGTGTGACAGTAATTAGAGGAGCCTTCATCTACATCCAAAATCCTTCATAATTTATTCCCAATTGCTTTAAAACATGAGTCAAACCAAAATTGCAGTGGTAGATTTGGGAGATGCACCCATACATGCATTATAGTGAAAGATTCAAATGTAGGGTCAAACTTTGGGTGCCATGGTTTAAGCATGAGTATGTGTTGATTGTAGCCCCAAAGATAATCATAGAGGATGGAATTCTGATCTTAAACATTGTCAAAAAATACAATGAAAAATCCACGAGCACAAGGGTAGATTTGAACATCACCTTTCAACACGAGACATCAAGTATCAAATATTCATTTGTGTAGATCCGAAGGGCTTGGCCATAGCCTAATAAATCTATTGATTAACCCATCTTTGGCAAAAAATGATTCATTTTCGGTCACTTCTCTTCTAACATCTTCTCCAAACTCAACTACAGGGGATTCATTGGCACATTTGAGTGGCTTAACCTTATGGAAAGTTGCATATAGGTTTTCCCTGTGGTGTGGGCCTGACCACGTTTGAACACCTTCTTTTTGTTTGCCCTACACCTGAAAGCCTTCCTTTTCCCTAGCCTTGCCATACTCCATCGAAACCTAGGGAAAATAAGGGGCGGTGTCTAGTTCTGGGCACCAACCATTCAACTCCAAACGCCATCCTAAGAGACCTTATCATGGCCAGGTTGCCATCTGTGCTTCATGGTATTTTGTGAAAAGGATGCAAGAACTGTTTCATACCGTAGGGATTCATTGTGACCTGAGAGAAGGGAACAATATCAATTGGTGTGGATTCCCAGTCTCCTATCCTCGACGTGGTGATTCTCTCCCAAATAAGCAAAAAAATTTGAAACCCTAGCTTCTGAAATTTTTGGCATCTAACTCATGATCAATTTATATTCATATTAATATTTGATTTTTATTCATTGTATTTATTAATTATAAAAAAATTATTTTAAATATCAATATAATATTATATAATTAGGAATATAGTAATAATAATATTTATATTAATGGCCATCTCCATCTATATGTTCTCTTTCCTAGAGTTGACCTCGAAATCAAAAAAAGAATTAGTTGGGATTCATAGGAAGTTCCTATGGGAAGGGTCCAACAAAACGAAACACATACCACTCATTGCTTATGATAAGGTCACGTAGAAGGAGGATGGTAGAGTGGGGATCAAGAATATTAAACTCCATAACTGGGTGCTCAGGGTGAAACTCTCTTGGAGAATGTATGAGCAACCCGACGCACTATGGTATCAAATCCTCAGAAATAAATAATTGGACAGTGTGATCCCTAAGTGAATTCTCACCATTGCAAACCCACCACATGGATCACACCTATGGAATTTCATGTTGAAGAGTCAAACTGTGATTACTAACCACATTTCTTAGAAGATCAACAACAGACAGAAGGCATTCTTTTGGACTGACTCCTGAAATGGTTATGTTCCTCTCTTTGAGATTCAGGGCCTAGAAGGATGCAAGGACCTACTGGAGGGAATCTATGGAGATAGACTGAAAGACTATTTAAGCATGACTAAGGGAAACTGATGCAGGGACTTTCAGAGGTCATAACTTTTGACTCGGATATTCATTTGGGCTGAAATTTTATAGGTGGATGCATTATGAGGCGGCATGTGGATTCCCAACCGACCCTAGTGGGTTGGTCTTCATTTTGGCAGTTTTTGGGGGCTTGAAACTTTCATCTTGGCCCTCAAAATGGCAATTTAGTATTTTTTCTTAGTTTTTAAAAAGTTATTTTTGTTAATAACTCGAAACTCATGTTTCAAATTTAGGATGTTAGTTGGCAATTCGTCCTACCTTATTTTTAGGAAGTTTTTGGGAAAAAACTGGTCTCTCAAAGATGTGCATGTGAAATTACCTAAAATGGCAAAATCTGACAATTGTCAAAATCTGCCAAAAAGGGTAATTTTTTTGGTTTTTCTTGGATATAAGAGAGTTTTCTCTCATTTTAGCAGCAACGTTGGTGAATAGAAGACTTTTATTTTTTCAGTTATTTCAAATCTTTGGCTCTCACACATGATTAATGGCACAATTCTATTGAGTGTATGTTATTGGCTACATCATCTGGTATCAAAGCGGGAAGATGGCTGGGAGAGGAAGAGGAAGAGGCGGTCTTGCCCAGATGTATAGAGAAATGCAAAATCTGCAAAGGCAAATAACAGAACTTACAACACGGATGGAAAACCAAAGACTGGGTAGAGGAGGAGACAAATCTAATGAAGAGATAGATTGAGGAGGTGCAGATCAAGATACAAAACATGAAGAAGAAGAATTAGAAGGCATGAGTTTTGAAGAGAGGATGCTCAGGGCCTTAGAAGGGAAAAATGAAGGGATCAAGGTTGATGTTTTAGATTATGCAGGTAGTCTTAAACCAGAGGAGTTAATAGACTAGTTGAATGACATGAGAAATTTTTTTGAATGGAAATCCATGACAGAGGAAAAGAAGGTGAAATTCGCATGCACCAAATTAAAGGGTCATGCAATGATTTGATGGGATCATCTTCAAAAGGAACGAACAAGGAAAGGCAAGGATAATATCAGAGCATGGAATAAAATGGAGAAGAAGTTGTGAGAAAAATTTTTGCCCATAGATTATGCGCAAACCCTTTTTTGTAGGTTTCAAAATTTAAAGCAGAACCTCTCTTCTATGCAAGATTATACAAATGAGTTTTATACGTTGTCTCTATGTGTAGAGCATCAAGAAACTGACGAATAGATGGCTACTAGATATGTGAATGGATTGAAATTCTTTATTCAAGATGAATTGAGCATGCATCGACTCAATGGTATGGAAGAGGTTTACCAATTGGCTCTAAAGGCTGAAGAAAAAAAAAGACAATACCATCAGAGGAATAAAGGAGGAAGAAGGGGTAGATCAACCCCATTTCGAGGAGGTTTGAATTATGGTAGGGGAGAGTCATCCCATGGATTGGAAAAACAAGTAGGCACTCGACAAGATCCTCCGAATCAAGAATGAGGAAGGGGATTTCAAAGAGGTAGAGGTTATGGTAGCGGTAGAGGATGGGAAAACTAGAGAAGGCCTTTCACTTGTTTCAGATGTGGCGAAGAAGGTCATATAGCATTTGAATTCTCAAGTTATAACATGCAAGAAAGAAATCAAGGAGGACAACCTAGGGTGAACCTGATTAAAATGCAACATGAAGTGGAAGGGATGGAACTAGAGGTTCCACCAGATGTGGGATAAAGCCTTATGATGAGAAGACTTATGGTGATTCCAAAGAAGGAGAAAACACAAGCCAAAAGCTCTTATGGTACATGGCTTCGAACCAATATCTTCAAAACTAGATGCACTTTGGGTGGCAAGGTATGTCAAGTTATTGTTGATGGAGGTAGTTGTGAAAATATGGTTTCTAAAGAAATGGTAGAAAATTTCAATTTACAATGTGAAAAACATCCTCACCCATAACACATTGCATGGTTTAAAAGGGGACATGAAGTCACTATTGATAAAAGATGCCTAATTAAGTTTAGCATAGGGAAGATCTATCAGGATGAGATATGGTGTGATGTTGTCCCAATGGATGCATGTCACGTGTTATTGGGAAGGCTATGGCAGTATGATAGAAAAGTTATGCATGATGGAGAGAAAAACACCTATGCCTTTTGGAAAGATGGCTCTAAGGTGATTTTGTTGCCTCTCAAGGATGATGGAAAAGGTGAGACCATGCTGTCCAAAAGAGATCTTGTTAAAGAAATGAAGGTGACAGGGTGTTGTTATGCATTAGTAGTGAAAAAAGGTGAAGAGGAAGACATTTCAGTACCCCCAGAAGTAGCAGAGCTATTGGAAGAATTTGTTGATGTTGTACCTGATGACTTACCTTATGGTCTACCGCCAAAGAGAGATATTAAGCATCATATTGATTTGATTCCAGGAGCAACTCTACCCAACCAAGCAGCTTATAGGATGAATCCAACACAACATGCAAAGTTGAATAAGGAAGTATCAGAACTCATAAGTAAAGGTGTGGTGAAAGAGAGCATGAGCCCATGTGTTGTACCTGCATTGTTGACCCCAAAAAAAGATGGAACATAGAGGATGTGCATTGATAGCAAAGCAATTAATAAGATTACCATCAACTATCAATTTCTTATACCTTGTATGGAGGACATGATGGATGTCCTTGCAGGGGCCAAATATTTCAGCAAGATCGACCTACGAAGTGGTTACCACCAAATCCAGATCCGAGAAGGGGATGAGTGGAAGGCAGCCTTTAAGACTAGAGATAGATTATATGAGTGGATGGTTATGCCATTTAGGTTATCAAATGCACCTAGCACATTTATGAGATTGATGAACACTATACTACAACCTTACATTGGTAAGTTTGTGGTAGTTTATTTTGATGATATTTTGGTATTTAGTAACAACAAAGAAGAGCACCTACAACACTTGAGGATCATCTTTGGTGTGTTAAGGAAGGAGCAGCTCTATGCCAATTTGAAGAAGTGTAGGTTCATGCAGGACAGTTTGGTCTTTTTAGGCTTTGTCATTTCTAAAGATGGTGTCAGAATGGATCCAGAAAAGGTCAGAGCAATTCTAGAATGGCCTAGTCAAAGTAGCATCACAAAGGTAAGAAGTTTTCATGGCTTGGCCACTTTCTATCGAACGTTCATTCAAAATTTCAATAGTATTGTAGCTCCTATAACTGATTACACCAAAGGAAGGGATTTTGTATGGACCAAGGATGCTGAGGAGAGTTTTAAGTACTTGAAGCAAAAGGTAATAGGAGCACCTATACTTGCATTGCCAAATTTTGATAAGGTATTTGAAGTAGAATGTGATGCCTCCCATGTGGGAATAGGTGCTGTACTTAGCCAAATAGGAAAACCTATAGCTTTCTTTAGTGAAAAGTTGAATGAAGTGAGAAAGAATTATTCTACTTATGATTTATAATTTTATGCAATTGTTCAAGCATTGAGGCATTGGAGACATTATCTAGTTCCCCATAAGTTTGTATTGTTTACAGATCATATTGCATTAAGATACTTGAACACACAGAAAAAGTTGAATAGTAGGCATGCCAAGTCTCTTTCTTGCAAGGTTACAATTTTGTGTTGAAGCATAAGTCTAGAAAATAAAATCAGGTTGCAGATGCGTTAAGTAAGCATGTTGCACTTTTGACCATAATGGAAACTAAGGTGATTGGTTTTGATGCCATCAAAAATTTGTATGAGTCTGATGATGATTTTTGGGAGATTGTGGAATAATTGAAGGCACCAGTATCTGGTAACTTGGATCACTTTTAGGGTGAATATTTTATGCAAGATGGGTATCTATTTAAAGGAAAACAACTATGCATACCAGCTGGCTCTATGAGGGAAAACATTATCAAAGAATTTCATAGTAGTGGGTTGACTAGACATTTTGGAAAGGACAAGACAATAGCCTTGATAGAAGATAAATATTACTGGCCAAAGATGAAAAGGGATATAACTAGGTATGTAACAAGGTGCGGGATCTACCAAGTGGCTAAGGGACATTCACAAAATACAGGGTTGTATATGCCATTACCAGTACCAACTGCACCATGGACAGATTTGAGCATGGACTTTGTGTCGGGACTTCCACACACCCAACGAGGTAATGACTCCATTTTCGTAGTTGTTGATAGGTTCTCTAATATGGTTCATTTTATTGCCTGTAAGAAAACTAATGATGTAACAAGGGTAGCAGAGTTATTTTTTTTAGAAGTTGTTCAACTACATGGTGTTCCAAAGACTTTTACCTCTGATAGGGATACCAGATTCCTCGGTCATTTATGGAGGACTTTATGGAAGAAGATGGGGACCAAGTTACATTTTAGTAGTACCTATCATCCTCAAACGGATGGGCAAACAGAGGTAGTCAATCAAAGTCTAGGAAATTTGTTGAGGTGTATTGTTGGAGAAAAGCCAAAACAATGGGACGTGGCATTACCCCGGGCTGAATTTGCCTATAATAGTTCTGTTAACAGATCAACAGGAAAGTCCCCTTTCTAGATTGTGTATGGTAGGAATCCTAAGGGTGTTCTAGATTTGGTACAGCTACCGACGAAAGATAGAGTCAGTGATGATGGGGAAGCATTTGCAGAACACCTTCAACAGTTGTAGCAAGATGTGAGACATAAGTTGCAGGATAGTAATGAGAGGTACAAGAATACAGTGGATGCTAGTAGGCAACATCAGACATTCAATGAAAGTGACTTAGTGATGGTATATTTGAGAAAAGAGAGGTTTCCTATTGGAACATACCACAAGTTGAAGTACAAGAAAATTGGTCCTTGCAAAATTACAAAGAAGATCAATGATAATGCATATGAGGTCAGTTTACCAGATGATCTAGATATTTCTCTTGTGTTTAATATTTCTGATTTATATGCATTCCATGGTGAGGATGATGTTGAAGATAGTCAACCAGAAGTGGCATGGCACCACCACATTCCCCATAAGAAGAAGGAAAAGATTGCACAGGTTCTTGATAAGAAAACTATCTACACTCGGCAAGGGCATTATAACAGGTATTTAGTACAGTGGGAAGGATTACCACCAATAGATAGCACGTGGATTGTAGAGTGGAAAGTGTAGAGGTTGGATCCAGTCAAGTGGTAGCAGTTCAAAGACACTCACTTGCAGAAGCTGTGTTCTTTTCAACCAGAGGGGAATGATGCAGGGACTTCCGAAGGTCATAACTTTTGACTCGGATGTCTGTTTGGGCTGAAATTTTACAGGTTGATGCATTATGAGGTGGCATGTGGATTTCCAACCACACTAGGGGGTTGGTCCCTATTTTGGCACTTTTTCGGGGCTTGAAACTTTCATCTTGGCCCTCAAAATGGCAATTTAGTGTTTTTTCCTAGTTTTTTAAAAGTTGTTTTTGTCAATAACTCGAAACTCATGTTTCAAATTTCGGATGTTAGTTGGCAATTCGTCCTACCTTAGTTTTAGGAAGTTTTTGGGGAAAAACTGGACTCTCAAAGATATGCATGTGAAATTACCTAAAATGGCAAAATCTAACAATTGTCGAAATCTGCCAAAAAAGGTAATTTTTTGGTTTTTTTGTTTTTCTTGGATATAAGAGAGTTTTCTCTCATTGTAGCAGTAAAGTTGGTGAATAAAAGACTTTTATTTTTCTAGTTATTTCAAATCTTTGGCTCTCACACATGATTAATGGAACAATTCTATTGAGTTTATGTCGTTGGCTACATCAGAAATGTTGGTGGTGAATACAGCTAGAAAAACTTAGAAGAACTTCCTGATATGACAAAAAGAATTCTTACTGAAGCGTTGAGCTGGAGAAGAAGTACCCTCTCCAATAGGGATGATGAAATCATATGGTGCAGATCCAAGTCAGGCAATTACACTGCCAAGATAGGATATGAGCTCCAAATTCAAGGGAATTGGCAGAGCTCATGGCCAACTGACTTATGTTGGAGTTCCAATGTTTTTCCCAAGGTCAGAGCCTTCACTTGGTCTGCCCTCCATAATCACATCCTAATAGGAGAAAGATTAACAAATATGGGATTTAGTGGCCCCTTCAGATGCCCTCTATGCAAAGCTGCAGAAGAAACCACTGATCACCTACTCCTGCAATGCAAGGTGGCCCACGAATGTTGGAGCAAGATCTATTCCATGCTGGGGTGTGAAGGGTTACTGCCTCATAGGATGACTGAGGTCTTTGATAGCTAGCCAAGACTATACAAAGGTTCCACATAGGCTGGCCTATGGATTGAAGCCCCAACCATGATCGTGTGGCATCTATGGAAAGAAAGAAATGCCAAGATCTTTAAGGAGAAGACAACCATCTTAGGAACAATATTGAATAAGATTAAAGTTGGCATAAGCAAACATCAAAACATGAAGACTAGGAAACGATATGGGAATATGTTTTCTTCCTAGGATGACAAGGTAAGAAAGAGGTGGAAATTGTTGAAACTCCCCCTAGCACCAGTAAAACCTGCAATGAAATCTCAAATTGTAAAAAGGCAAAGTGGATAGCTCCACCACATGGCTGACTCAAGCTCAATTTAGATGGGGTGTGACATGGTAACCTAGGCACTTCTGGAACAAGATTTATCATCAGGGATTGCACATGGGTTATCCATCAAGCGAGCTCCATCAAACTACCAAAAGGCACAAATAATGACATAGATTTTGTTGTGCTGATTGAAGGACTAAAAATATGCATAACGCACAATTACTATCCCTTAGACATCGAAGGGGACTCGATGGTGGTGGTATAGGTCATCGCTTCCAACTCTGCCATCAGTTGGAAAATCAAGAAGTAGCTGGAACTGACTCAACAGTACCTTGGAGGGATCAAAGATTATACTTTGAAGCATATCTACCGGGAGGCTAATGGCACTGTAGACTTCCTATCCAATCAAGGCATAGAGAAGCTGAAGGGATGAAATCTGATGATAAAGTCGATTCGTGGGAGGGCTTGCAATCTTTTTGGATGTGGATACACATTCAGTATCAAAAGACATCATTCCATTGTAGGGTGTGGCCACACAAGCCTCTCTTTAAATGGATCAATGCTTACGGGATAGTGGACAAGCAGGATGGAGGAGAAGTTAAGAATCCCAAGCTGCAAGTGTGATTGCAATACTCAAAGTGTGGAGGTACAATTCAGGAGGGTTTTGGTTATCATTTCATAGGAGGAAGAGAAGGCCATTCAGGAGGTCATCAGGGAGAACATATTGCAGGTTTCTCATGTCCATGACATGGATTTGGTGAGAAGACTTATTTACAATGTTGCCGCCACAATGGGGAACATTAGATGGGGAGATATGGTGAACAATCGGGTCATGATCCCCTGACTCTGTGGAGAGGTGACAAGCACACTAGCAGACATGAAGCAGAAGCCCATGATGGGCCTAGTGGGAGATGCCATTTGTATTGAGAAGGCACTCAAAGATGAAAAATTGAAGTAGATCATTCAACTGTATCAAGAGGGCATCGAGAGGGGTAACTTGGAAGCCTATGCTTTCTACATAATCCATGAAGGGGATATTTTCTCTCCTGCATAAATTGAGAGACTTTAGGAAATGGATTCAAGCCTATGACTTTTCTTCTATCATTAGGCGGGAGTTCTAGAATATGTTGTTTTTGTACCTTTTTGTTCAAAATATATAATGGGAGCTACCCCCTTGGTAGCAGTTTGCCTAAAAAATATATTTATATTAAATTATTGATTATACAAATAAATGGAATCATCATTATAATGTATTTATATAAATATGTTATATTATAGTAAAATGAAATATTGATATATATTCACCTAATAATGGGCGAGAACATTAAGCAAGTATAGAAAGCGGACAGAGTTCCTAAGAGGGACAGAAAGGATGACATGTTGGCTAGGAAGTCCAAGCTGTCATAGTATGATGTTTTAGAAAGTTGGAGTAAGCTACCTTCTTCTCAATGAGGATTAATGATGACTAAGAACAGGTGATGAGGCTCTCATGAGTTTGATAGCTGGTATCTGTGCGAGTGGTTAGCCTCATCTTGAGGCTTCTTGAATTTGATTAGACAAGGGGGAGGGACTCGAAAGCTTAATCTCATTTCATTTGCCTTGAAGTGGTGAGCTCATAATGACTTTCTCAGACAGTGGTGAGGCGTCAAAAGGAAAAAAACATTATGATAGAGCCTGCAATTATGGCGCCACCATGTCGACAGCTACATAAGAAAGGAAAAGATGGGCAGGTGGGGGGTAATGAGGATTAGGAAGGAACCAAGGAAGAGGAAGGAAAAGGTGATAGGAAAGAGGGTTTTGGAGGATACGGTTTCATTCCTGGATGTAGAGATTAGCACCCAATGTTAAGGCAATGGGTGGGAAGGATTGTAGAAATGGCCAAAGTTGTGGAAGGTGAGGAAAGTGAGAGTCTACGGGGTGCTCTGTATTCATTTATGCTTGACCCCAATACCACGCGTGGCCACTGGAACGTGTTTGGGGCTACTTAGTCTCTCACCATGGCAATGATGACCTCAGTGGCGGCGTCCTCAGTTCTGGTTCATGAAGACATTAAAGAGTTTGCAAGTGACACGGAGTTGAACCTGAAGTTTCTTCTAGATCATATTCACGACTTGCATAATGGCCAAACTTAGCTTAGGAAGATCATGGAAAAGATGGTGGAGTAGATGAAAGTGCAGGTTCCTGAGGAGGAGAAAGCAAAATTTAGATGCCCCTGTGATGATGAAACTAATATTGTGGATCTGACGGGTAATGATTGGAATTAGTTTCTATAGGTGTCTGTTAGAGGGTCTCTTTTTGATATTAAGTTTATAGTTTCTTATATGTTTTAAGCCAGGGGGTTGGCCTTGTAATTTGCCTCCCCTATAGACAAGACTATGTTGGTTTTGTATAAGACATTTCCAAATAGTTCGGAGGGTTATGGCCCTAGTTTTTGAAGGGTCCTTGGTCCCTAACCAGGGTATACATAATAAAAAAAAATATTGATATATATTTGTGTATAAGTATTAAATATTAATATATTTTAGTGATCTAAATATTCATATATTATATTGTGTAATATTCATATTAATATTCATATTAATATGGTTATTTAATTTCTCTTCATTGTAATTATAATATTGATATTTCAAATATCTATAGAATAATATAATTAATACTACTTTACAATAAAATTTATTGAAACATAGTAAAATGATATATATATATATATATATATATTGGTGTAAATATATTCAATATTAATATATTATAGAGATCTAAATATTAGTTTATTTTATTGTGTAATATTCATATTAATATAATATTTAGCCATATTGATCATTAAAGATTCACCTGTAATATTCAGCAGTAATAAGTATGATTGTACATGGACTTACTGAGATTCTTAACTCTAGAATTAAGGAGCATAAGAGCTACTCCTTTGGACTGTGGGATGATAAGCTAATGTTGAAATGGAAAGCATTGATGCTTCCTCCTCCGGGTTCATTCCCTTCTCCTTTGACCTCTTCCCGCAGTAAAGAAAAATGGACCTGTCCGTCAAGAGGGAGGCTTAAAATCAACTTTGATAGAGCGGCTTGAGGTAATCTGGGGGAAAGTGAACTAGGTGTTATCTTTAGGGATGACTATGGAAAGTTGATTTGGGCTTGCTCAAAGAAGATAGGCTTTGGAACCAATAACGAAGTAGAGCTAGAAGCGCTGGCTCTCTCTCTCCTGGTCTTCAATTCACTCTTTAAAGCCCTGGTTGATATTGAAGGTGATTCTCAGCTAGCTATTCATGCAGCGATGGAGAAGAAGACCACCAATTGGAAACTAAACAGTTGGGTATCTATCATAGCCAAGGAATTGGAAAAGTTGATGGATTACACTTTGCGCCACATCTTTAGGGAGGCGAACTCAGTCACAGATCGGCTAGCCAACCTCAGTTTCTCTCAAACTGTTTCATCAATTGAAGGTTTTGAGGCAGATTTGTGGACAGATTTAACATCTTTTTTGGACGCGGATTTGCAAAAGATTGACAGCTCTGGGGGCAAGTAACTTCGTGACTGTGTTACCCATCCCCATCAGCTGCCCGAAGGTTTCATTGCTAGCTTCTTTGATGCAGCATTGTCTCTCTCTAATAGTGTAATTAGGTAGGCCCTGCTTCTTTTCAGGGATGGCACCCCAAGGCAAAACATGGAAGCCCTTTTATTTTATGTTACCCTATTTGGGGACCTGATCTCCCCAGGTCAATTGGAGAGGCTTGCTGTTGTGAGTGTAGCAATGTTGCTCATTGCTGCTCTATAATAGCTCCTCCAAATCTTTGTAATGTTTCTTTTTCAATGGTTAATATAAGGAGTTGCCCCGTATGGCAGTGCTTAATTATCCAAAAAAAAAATTCGGCCTTACGAAAATTATTTAACTTTTATTCATTATATATATTATATATATAATAAAATTTATATTAAATTATTGATTATACAAATTTATTTATAATTTCGCCGAGAGGCGAACTACAGTTGTAGCGGGGGTGGAGATGAGAGCACTCATTTTTGGTCGTAAATATATACCAAAAAAATTTAAAAAAAAAGAAAATAGGAATAAATTAATTGAAATAATTTAAAAACTAATATTTAGTTTGCAGTTACTTTAGAATTAATGGCCTCTTCTTGCTTTGAAATTAAAAATTTATAAATGGCCAATGTATGAACGGTAATTCTAGAGAATAAAATAAAATTGAAGCCATAATAAGTGGGTGGTAGTGGGTGCCCAAAGAGGAAAACAAAATGAAATGCCTCATTAAGGAGGCAGCACCTAGCTCAGAAGCAAAAGAAAAGGGAAAACAGAAGATTTGAGGTTATAATCTGTGCAGGGGCTCTGGGATCAATTTGTCATTACCATGGAGGATGTCAAATGGGCAGTGTTGTTGATAAAGAGTATAGACTCCTTGGAGCAGATAGTCATCATCATGCATCGGCATAACTCCACGGTTATGGGACGATCTCATGCCCTGACTAGCAAAACTCCGTCCACTGCAGCAAAACAGGGCAAAATAAGCATAAAGTTAAAAGCCCTTGCAATGAAAGATGAAAGCCATATTAATGGAGATACCGTATATGTGGCTGAGCAATCGACAGGGATTTGAGATGGGAGGACAGGCATTTGAGATGGGAGGATAGTAGGTGTGCCATTGGAAGGTGTGCTTTCTTTTTCAGTAGAAATCCTATCATCTCAAGTAAGTATTCGCATGCCATTATTTTTGTTTGTTTGCATGGTCTAATATGATTCTTGAATATGGTAGATCCAGCAGCTGTCACATAGCTGACTTCATCTTCTCCAACCTTTTATATAATAAATACCCAAGATTAACTATCTTGTTTCCTCTCTCAAAAATTAGGTAGTATTAGAAATGGAGAACATGCATGTAGAGGAAGATAAAGAGATAGAAGAGAGTTATTCTCCCATGGTTCATGTGAGTGGTAGGGAAGGCATGATTAGTTCCAGCAAGACAAGAGCCTTTTTAAAGAGCTACCCACTTTACAATTATGACAAAGATAAAGAAAACACATATGATGAAGATCATGGAGAATATTATTATGAGGATGATATGAATGATAAGAAATCTTGTAAGAGGATTAAGGCCCTGCTTCATCCTCTTACACTTATGTTGCTGAGGAGATTGAAGAAATTTAAGCAGAAGGCTATTGTTGTGGGTGCTTATTACATGGGTTCCTTCCATGGATTGAAGCAGCATATGACCAGATTAAAGATGCATAAGACAGAATGTCATGGATTGAAGCATCATATGACAAAAAGCAATTGATACTTTATATAATGTTGGGTTAACATGTTTTGTTAAATTGCCTGCATACATATGATATAATATTTTGCCTTTCAACAATTTAGGCTGGGAAAAAACACAAATTTGAGGCCATGGTGATATAAGTCTTACATCCTTCATTGTATTTATCCACTGCCTGGTTATTTAGCATTGGCTCTTTTGTTTCCTGTCAAGGTTTCTTTGGTTCTAGATCTAATTAATAAAATATCACTATCACATTGAAAAAAGAAATCATTTTTGTCCATGAAAAGAGAAGAAAGTATTTCTAACCCTATTCGCCACATGTTTTCTTTTTTCACATCCATTATTCATTACAAATATTTCTAGGTTCAGATACCATTGTATTTTAAAATCGAATGGGTTGGTTTTTGCTTTACATTTTATTCTACCAAGTATTAGATCTTCTAAATGCCTGAATATAAGTATTTATTTGAGAAAACATTGATCAAACACATTGAACATGGCAGAGCATAGGCAGTAGTAAGTTTTATCTTTTTGAAGAAAAAGTTAAAAAGTATGCTGGCACGCATCATAATAGAGCATATTAATGATGACAGTGGATAAAGTCAGATATCGAAGAAAAACAAGGCGTGGATATAGAGGAAGAGAGCAGTGTTGATCACAAAGAGTTATTTATAGGTTCACCATTTCATTAGTACGTGTTGTTAAGCAAAAACTATTGCAGCCAAGATTTGTTTAATTTTATTATCACAAGGAAAACACAGTTTAAATGCAATATTCTAGATTTTTCTTCTAACCTTTTTATCTTAAACGGAAGTGTGTTGATTTTTAGTTGTTTCATTTTCTTCTTTCCATTTTTCTCTATGGTTCTGTTATAAAAAATTTACATGGAAAATTATAAAATACATTTTTAAAAGTATATTTTAATTTTTTAAAAAATTGAAAACAAATTTTAATTTAGAAAGAAATTAAGGTTATTTAGAGATATTGGATACAAATAACTATATAATTTATAAAATTATTATAAATTAAAATATTTGTTAAATATATAATTTATTATTATTTTATTAGCTCAAAGGTATTATATAGTATTTTATTTATTTTTTTAGATTTTGAGTTTGCAAACCTAAAATTATATATATCAATTTTAATCCACAATACAGAATACAAAGAATATTTTCTTTCATTCATTTTTAATCCATATCTACCTTTGAGAGATTACAATATTTTGTAATCAATAGATCCTCTCATGAAAACCTACATTCAATCATAACAAACTTGAAGAGATTCCACTCTTCATTTCTTTGGATGCATTTGCATGTTTTTGATTCTTTCATAAAATAATTTCAGAGCTTACTTCCTGCAACATGCAACTCTTCAAATTAGAAAACCTGAGCTTAGACAAAAAAAAAATAGTTAGGGTTTGAAAAGAATGGAGAGGAAAATAAAATAAGATTGCAAAGCAAATAGAATCAAATAATAATAATAATAATTCATGGCTATGGAGTTCCTCCAACTTCTTCCATAGAGTCTCCCTCTCAGATTTACCACAAAAAATAAATGAAGGAAGCAAATGAATGTTTTGTTGTGAATGAAATGTTTTATATGACTTAAATAATTAGAAGTTTCAAAAATAGAAAAAAATAATTATTACTTATTATTAAACTTAAGTCACTACATGATATGTTCCTTATTTGTAGCCAACTTGTTTTAGTAAGGAAATGTTTTATTATTTGTTTTAAAATTATAGTCATGCTAATTAAATTTATGAAGTGTAATCATTAAATTAGTATAATATCTATTAAAAATTATTGATTATGTGAGGTGCTTTTTTATTTTATTGATTTAATTTTATTTAAATAGTAAGTTTAAATTTTATTTTTTTATTTTATTGATTTAATTTTATTTAAAAAGTAAGTTTAAATTTTATTTCATTTTTGTGAGTTAATTTCTAATTTCAAAATGTATTATGTATTAAAAATGTAATATTATTCTAAAGATCAAAATAAGGTACATAAAGTAATTATTTGAGAATGATCATAGATTCATAGAGGTTTGAAGCTGCATACTTCATACTATTCTCAAAGAGGCTACTCAGAGGCCCTGCAATCAAAGCATTCATGCTACCAATAGTTGAATCCTTTCCATTCAACATATAAGAATTAGGCCAATTTGGTAGAGAGGTCTATACTAAGGATAGTGAACAAAGACAACCTTTAAGCAAAGAGGTCATCCTTACTTTTTGTTTAACTCTGCAATTCGATTATTTTACACTTTAGGGTTAGAATTAAGGTTACAGTTAGAATTAGAATTATGGTTAGTACTAGGGTTACAATTAGGATTCGGGTTATAGTTATATTTAGGGATAGGGTTAGAATTACATATAGGGATAGAGTTTAGATTAGAATTAAAGTTCAGGTTAGAATTAGGGTTACGAATTATTACAATTAGGGTCTAGAAATAGGGTTCAAGTTAGGAGAAGGGTTAGAGCTATTATTAGAATGAGGGTTAGGGTCAGGGTTAAAATTAGGGTTAGTATTGACCTAAATGTTAGGGTTACAATTAGAGTTAGGGTTAGGGTTATAATTAGGGTTAGGATTAGGGTTAGAATTATAATTAGAATTTGGGTTATAATTTAAAGAAGGTTCACAATTAGAATGAGAATTAGGGTCAAAACTAGGGTTAGAGTTATAATAAGGGTTAGGGTTAGGGTGAGATTTAGGGTTACGATTAGAATTAGGGTTAGGGTTATGGTTCAAATTAGAGCTATGTTTAGGGTTAGAATAAGGGTTAGGGTTAGGTTTAAAATTAGGATTAGGGATAGGTTTAGAATCAGAGTTAGGATTACAATTAGCAATGTGGGTAGAGTTAGGGTTACAATTAGGGTTATAGTTAGGGTTAGGGTTGGAATTGTAGATAGAATCAGGGTTAGGATTAGGGTTAGAATTATAATTAGAATTCATGTTATAGTTTAAAGAAGGGTGACAATTAAAATGAAAATTACGGTCAAAACTAGGGTTAGGGTTATAATAAGGGTTAGGGTAAGGGTGTGATTTAGGGTTACAATTAGAATTAAGGTTAGGGTTATAGTTAGGTTTGATTAGGGTTATAATTAGGGTTAGGGTTAGAAATAGAATTAGGGTTACTAAATTAGGGTAATCTCTAATAATAACCCTAAATTAGGTTATTAAATTAGGGTTATGACTATAATTAGGGTTAATGTTAGAATTAGGGTTAGGGTTATAATTCTAAATAGGGTTAGGATTAGGGTTAGAATTATAATTAGAATTTGGGTTATAGTTTAAAGATGCCCGTGACAATTAGAATGAGAATTAGGTTCAAAACTAGGGTTAGGATTATAATAAGGGTAAGGGTTAGGGTGAGATTTAGGGTTACGATTAGAATTAAGGTTAGGGTTAGGGTTATGATTAGGGTTATAATTAGGGTTAGGGTTGGAATTGCAGATAAAATTAGGATTACGATTAGGGTTAGAATTATAATTAGAATTCATTATAATGGTTATGATTAGCATTAGGGTTAGGCTTAGGGTTTGAATCAATGTTAGAATTAAAATTATAGTTACAATCAATTTTATGGTTAGGGTTAGAATTAGGGATACAGTTATGGTTAGAATTATAGATAGGGTTAGAACTAGGGTTTATATAGGCTTATGATTAGGGTTAGAATTAGGGTCAAACTTCATATTAAGATTAGAATTATAATTAGGTTTAGAATTAGAATCAGGGTTAGTATTAGGGTTTGGGTTATTGTTACAATTAGGGTTACAATTAGAGTTAGGGTTACAATTAGGGTTATAGTTAGGGTTAGGGTTGGAATTGCAAATAAAATTAGCGTTAGGATTAGGGTTAGAATTATAATTAGAATTCACATTATAGTTTAAAGAAGGGTGAGAATTAGAATGAAAATTACAGTCAAAACTAGAGTCAGGGTTATAATAAGGGTTAGGGAACTAGGGTGTGATTTAGGGTTACAATTAGAATGAAGTTTAGGGTTATGGTTAGGTTTGATTAGGGTTATAATTAGGGTTAGGGTTAGAAATAGAATTAGGGTTACAAAGTTAGGGAAATCTCTAATAATAAACCTAAATTAGGTTACTTAATTAGGGTTATGACTTAATAAAATAGAAATTTTGATTAACCTCATCATAGCCCAAGGTTAAGGTTAGAATTAGGGTTATAGTTAGGGTTATTGTTAGAATTAGGGTTATTGTTATATTTAAAACTTAGGGTTATAGTTAGGGTAGAATCAAGGTTATGATTAGAATTAGGATTAGGGTTAGGGTTAGGATTAGGGTTCCTATTAGAATTAGGGTTAGAATTAAGGTTGTTGCTGTTAGAATTAGGGTAAGAATTAGTGTTAGGGTAAGCATTAGAGTTATAGTTAGGGTTAGGGCTAGAGTTAGGGTTAGAATTTGGGTTAGGGTTAGGGTTAAAATCATAGTTAGAATTAGGATTAAGGTAAGGGTTAGAATTAGCATTATTGTTAGATTTAAAATTAGGGTTAGAGTAGGGTAGAATCAGGGTTATGATTAGAATTAGGGTTAGGGTTTTTATTAGAATTAGGGTTAGAATTAAGGTGGCTTACTATTACAATTAAGGTAAGAATCAGAGTTAGAATTAGGATTAGGGTTCAAATTAGAGTTAGGGTTAGAGTTCAATTAGGGTTAAGGTCAGTATTAAGGTTAGGGTTAGGTTTTGAATTATAGTCAAGCTTAGGGTTAGAGTTAGGATTAGGGTTAGGGTTAAAATTAGAGCTATGTTTAGGGCTAGAATAAGCGTTATGGTTAAAGTTAGCTTTCAAAGTAGGATTAGATTTAGGGTTTAGGGTTTGGGGTTGGGGTTAGGGTTAGGGTTAGAATTAGGGTTACAAGTATAATTAGGGTTAATGTTAGAATTAAACTTAGGGTTAGGGTTACAATTAGGGCTAAGTTCAGTATTAAACTTAGGGAGAAGGTTGCAATTAGGATCAACCTTAGGGTTAAAATTAGAGCTATGCTTAGGGTTTGAATAAGGGTTAGGGTTAGGGTTAGATTTAGGGTTAGAGTTAGATTTAAAATTAGGGTTATAGTTAGGGTAGAATTAGGGTTGTGATTATAATTAGGTTAGGGTTAGGGTTAGGGTTCTTATTAGAAAATTAGGGTTAGAATTAAGGTTGGTTACAATTGGAGTTAGGGTTAGAGTTCAATTAGGGTTAAGGTTAGTATTAAGGTTAGGGTTAGGTTTTGAATTATAGTCAAGATTAGGGTTAGAGTTAGGGTTAAGGTTAAAAATAAAGCTATGTTTAGGGTTAGAATAAGGGTTATGGTTAGGGTTAGCTTTAAAATTATGATTAGGTTTAGGATTTAGGGTAGGCATTAGAGTTACAGTAAGGGTTAGGGCTAGAGTTAGGGTTAGAATTTAGGTTAAATTCATAGTTAGAATTTGGATTAAGTTAAGGGTTAGAATTAAGGTGGCTTACTATTACAATTAAGGTAAGAATCAAAGTTACAATTAGGATTAGGGTTCAAATTAGAGTTAGGGTTAGAGTTCAATTAGGGTTAGGTTTTGAATTATAATCAAGCTTAGGGTTAGAGTTAGGATTAGGGTTAGGGTTAAAATAAGAGCTATGTTTAGGGTTAAAATAAGGATTAGGGTTAGGGTTAGCTTTAAAATTAGGATTAGGTTTAGGGTTTAGAGTTGGGGTTAGGGTTAGGGTTTGAATCAGTGTTAGAATTAAAATTATAGTTACAATCAATTTTATGTTTAGGGTTAGAATTAGGATTAGTGTTAGGGTCAGCATTAGGTTTAGAATTAGAGATACAATTATGGTTATAATTAGGGTTACGGTTATTGTTATAATTAAGGTTAGGGTTAGTATTAGGGTTAGGGTTATTGTTATAATTAGAGTTAGGGTTAGTATTACGATTAAGGTTGATGTTAGAATTAGGGTTAGGGTTCAACATTGATATTAAAATATTCGTTAAAAATAGGTACCCTTTTTCTAAATCTAACCTAGGTAATTCTAATATAACCTTGGTTGTGACCCTAACCCAAATCCTAATTCTAAATCTAACCCTAATTATATTTCTAACCCTAACCCTAACCTTAATCCTAACACTAATGCTAACCCTAACTCCAATTCTAACCATAATTCTAACCCTAACCCTAACCCTCACCCTCACCCTCACCACAATACTAACCCTAACCCCAATTGTAACCCTAACCCTAATTCTAACCTAAACACTAACCCTAACCCTAATTTTAACCCCTAACTCTAATCCTAAATATAATATATAATATAATATAAAATTTTAATTATTATATATTATGATTATTATTATTATAAACATAATATATTATTATATTATATAATATATTATATATATTATAAAAGATATATCTAATATAATATTTTTTAATATATTATAATTAGTGTTAGAATTAGACTTGCGGCTCCAGTTGCTACTAGCATATTTATATTAAATATAATATATCTAAAGTACGCCGAGAGATATCCTTCTCGAGGCGCCTAATGTTAGGAGTAGTGATTAAAAAAATAGGCGCCTCGAGAAGGATATCTCTCAGCGTACTTTAGATATATTATATTTAATATAAATATGCTAGTAAGTAACCCCAAAGAAAGGCTGAATCTTAGAATATCAAATTTGTATTGAAGGTAGTGAAGAAAGACATTGATGGTATGCTACTTTTAAAAACTATTTCTAGAAATAAGAGGGAACTAAGTTGGGGTTTGTTATAGAAAATGAGAGTGTAAAGCAGGGGTGAGTGCATTTTGTAACTCAAGAAATGTAGTTGTAGATATTATTGTAAATGTAGTAGTATGAAGCATTCCATTTATTATTGTATATACATTGTGTCTTTGTTCTTGTTCAGAAGATTATCAAGTCATAATTATATTAACCATAATTACGTTAGAAGTTGTGAGTACAAATGTAGAGAGAGGAAAGCCAATTTTCTGAGAAATTGGAAGGCAATACTCAATAGTTAATTTTTTTTTTCAAAAATAGAGAATCCCAATAAAAATAATCGTAAATATAGGAAAAAATTGAAGGAATAACTAATCATAAAAACTCTTAGGTTTAGTCTATTTTATGTCATTTTTAATGGTTAATAAGGAAAATACTACAAATAAATCTAGGTGGTCAACATGTATTTTGTTTTCATTTAGTGTGGTTTAAATTATTTTAAAATAGCTTTTAGTTAAGAAAAGTTTTTAAAAATAATTATGTAAAATTAAATTATAATGTTAGTTAAAAATATATTATTATAATGTTATATTTTATAAATTTAAATATTAGTATTAATATTAATATTAGGCCCTTTTAAAAAATTCCTTAATCAAAAGAATAATATTAATTTAAAAATAATTTAATAAAAAGTAAGATATAAAGAAAATGGTCTGTTTATATGTTAAATATTTATAGATTACATTACTAAGTCAAAAAAAATATTATGTAGATAATGTGAATGAATTTAATAAAAATATTTTTTAGGTTATATAAATATTTTCAAAGAATATATCAATTTAAAATACTTAAATTTAATTGATGATTAGTCATATGGTAATTGTATATAAAAACTAAAACATAATGATGTTTTTTTTAAATGATACTATAAAATAGTTCATAATAAATACTAGAACTTGCATCTTTAAGAGGTGCAAGGGTTTCACAGATAGGTCAATTGGAGAGGCTTACTGTTGTGAGTGTAGCAATGTTGCTCATTGCTGCTCTATAATAGCTCCTCCAAATCTTTGTAATGTTTCTTTTTCAATGGTTAATATAAGGAGTTGCCCCGTATGGCAGTGCTTAATTATCCAAAAAAAAAAATTCAGCCTTACGAAAATTATTTAACTTTTATTCATTATATATATTATATATATAATAAAATTTATATTAAATTATTGATTATACAAATTTATTTATAATGTATTTATATTTATGTTATATTATAGTAAAATGACAACAGTCCCCCTAACACCATTCACCTCATGGGATGAGGACATAATGAAACAATGCACTAGTCTCAAATTGCCATCAACATTCTCCACAAATGCAACACAAAGTAAAAGAGACAGGAACAAAAACAAATGGTTCCCACCGCCAAGTGGGAGGCTCAAAATGAATTTTGACAAAGCCTGCCGTGGGAACCCTAAGATATCTAGTATTGGGCTGGTCATAAGGGATGACAAAGGCACAGTTAAGTAGGTAGTGGTAAAGAAAATTCTTGAAGGAACCAACAATGAGGAGGAATTTTTTGCTCTTCTCACAAGACTTGAGCTATCCAGGATGGAAAAAATCAAACACGTGGATATTGAAGGAGACTTGAAAATTTGCATTCAAGCAATATGTAGTAAGAAGGTACAAAATTGAAAATTGTGAAATACAGTGGAGGCAATTTGGGAGATCTTGCAGGAACTGGCTGATATGACTATCAAACACTACTACCAAGAGTGTAATGTCACTGTTGATTTCCTTGCCAAGAAGGCATGTGAACATTTGGAAATGGAGAGAATATCTACTGATAAAAATTTGTTGGACGATTGGATAGAAGACACATCATGACATTTCTTCCATGATTGGATGGCCATAATCTAGCACATGAAGGAATTTGCATGGATGGAAGTGAGCTATGAATAAATACAGATCAAACATGTGAAATAGGTTCGCTCATCACTCGAAAAAGTGGAGGAAATGGAGGTCAATGTGCCATGTTCTTGTGCCCATGAGGAGGTCAATAAGTAGATTTGATGCCTATTTATTGAAGAGGAGGAAGGTGTATTGAAGGCTATAAAATAGACAATTAGGAGCACATTACTTAGTGGAGATCACGTTCACAATGGTGTCATCTATGGAAATTTCCTTGCCAATATAATATTGATCATGGGTAAAAAATAGTGGGGGAAACTTGTGGCTGCTACCTTCACAAAAAAGGACATCTATGGTTGCCTTCGCTAGGCGATCTCAGCCTTTAATAAGAAGCCTGAAATAGGATCCATTGCTAGGATTTTTGATGCGAAGGTTGTAAGGAAAAAGAAGGTTACAAATTAAGGTTTAGTCCTATTTTGAGATGGAATCCAAAGGAACAATATGGAAACCTTCTCCTATTTCTTGATCCAATATGGTGACCTTTTATCACTGGCCCAACTTGAGAGGGCTAGTGAGTTTGCAAAAGGTTTAAGTTTTCTTGTAAACCTGAGAACAATCAAGTGTTAAATATTCATGCTCTTGAGGAGCAAAGCCACTGTAATTTTATATTTTAAGATTTAATGAAAGGGTGCTACCCCCACTAGTAGCAACTATTTGAGCAAAAAAATATTATAGTAAAATAAAATATTGTTAATAAAATATTTGCAGTGGCAAATCAGATCTATGAAACACATAATTGTCTCATTTTGACATTACTTTGGTATTGTTATATTTGATTAGATTGTTGATTATAGAAATTTGTGTGTGTGTGTGTTATATTATAGTAAAAAAAATATTGTTAATAAAATATTTGCACTAGGAAATGAGATCTATGGAACACATAATCATTTAATTTTAACATTACTTTGGTATTGTTATATTTGTACTAGTAATCGAAATTGGCAACTTAACATAAAATTAAAAGAAAACAATCCAACAGTGAAGGAGTGGGTTGGATAAACAAGATGAAGGAGTCAAATATTTTTTTAAGCTATATTTAAGAGTAAGAACAAAACATTTTAAGGTTAGTTATGTTTTTGACATTACATGATTATTTAAAACAAATTGTTATGAATAGAGAGCTAAGAATTCAAGTGTAGAAGCACGACAAATTTTGTGAGCTTTTCATGCTTGTTTATTGTACTATTTAACTTCTTTGTTTACTAATACTATTTAACTTCTTGTTTAATTATTTACATGTTTTACAAATTGAGGACTATTTAATTTTATTTAGTGACTAAAGTAAATAATATTTATTTGTGGCTTTGTTTTTCCATCGGACAAATCTAATAGGAAAAGAAAAAAAAAAAAAGATATCTCACTAAAAAATCAAACATGCACTACTATTTGTAGGTGAGTTATGTTTTAGAGGAGGAAAAAATTTAGAATGAAGATAGATAAATAACAAGTAAAATATTTTATTGGAAGCCCTAGCAATGGCATACATTATTGTGTTCAGTTTCTAACATTGGGTGATAGACTTCATAGTATACTTATCCCGTGTATATGATAAATAAAATAGTTGTAATTAAAATAAAATAACTCGAAGTAAATAAAATAACTTCAAATTGATGGCATTTTCTAGATAGATTTATTTAAGATATCTATACTAATTAATATTAATATTATTATCATAATAAGCTTCCCATTTATATTATTATGCTATTATTAATATAAATATGTTATTAATATTATTATATAATTAATAATAGTAATATAACATAACAGTTAATATAATGACATAATATTTAATTATACTAATATTCTTTTCTAAATAGTTAGAAATTAACAAGTGTCAATAGATTGCAATTAATTTAGTTGTATAAATATATTTATTTATTAATATTTTGTAAAAAACTGATATTAGCATACTAGATAGACATTGACCAAACTTCTATTTGGCAAATGCCTTTGATGATTTAAAAACATGGAAGTACAAGACAAGTTTTATTTGAAAAGGCTAATCCTACTTGTTAATTTCTAACTATTTAAAAATAATATTACTATAATTATATATTATGTCATTATATTAACATTATGTTATATTATACTATTATAATTATAATAATAATCTAATATTACTATTATATTATCAATTATAACAATATTAATAACATATTTATATTGATAATAAATGGTTCACAACTATAATCTTCACCCATTTAGTATAATTATAATACATTAAACTTGCAAGAATCTATTCATCTCAAACTTCTTCCCACCTCCTCTCTAAAATGCTATGTAAATTTCTATATAATTACTATATATTATTTAATGTACATTTCCATTAATTTTTTAATTACAAAATAAATACTACTAGCATACCTATCTTCAGAAAAATCTATGTAAAAGACACTGAGAGATATCATTCTCGAGGTGCCTATTCCAACTTTAATCAAGATCTAGTTAAAAATAGGTGCCTCGAGAATGATAACTCTCTGCATCTTTTACATAGATTTTTCTAAAGATAGGTATGCTAGTTTTATGTATTTATTAGTACCTGCCTTCGGTAGTACTATTGCAATCAATTTATGTTATCTAGTTATTAATCTATCTATGGTAAACCAATCAAAACAAAGTATTTTTTCATCTTGGACAAATTTTAATTTTTCCTATGTGAACATGAGAAAATTTTAACAAAAAATATAATGAAAATTAATTATCTCTATTGTGATTGGCTAAAAAAAATGATCTCTTATGGGTGGATTTTGCGGACATACTATTTTGAGTGCAACAAACACCTAAAATTGAGGAGGTAAATATGGTTAGAAGGGAGGAGGTGGCAATGCTAACAATTTAACTTTTTTAATTTAATTATGAGTGAGTAAATTAATGGAAGGTGAGATAAATATTCAAGGACGAGCTTAGGTCAGTTATTATTTCCTTTTTTGTCTGAAAAGAAGACATGCATTATATTTTAATGACTGAAATATGCTTTTTCTAGATTCGTGTGCAAAAATGGTGATTTCTGCTCACAAAACAATGGTTTTTGTGTAAGCTTTTGTTTTTTTACAGCAAGTGTTTTCAAGTGAGGAGTTGGATTCATTTTAGTTGTGTTTCGATATAGATTGTGTGTTTATTTCTAAAATTCTTTGCAATATAGTATTTCTGGGTGTTTGTATGAGAGTGGCAGATGGAGTCTACAAGGGTTTAAACAACATTTTTTAACTAGTTTTTTGTTTCATTTTTCTTTTAACCTTATGGGGTCTCAAGGTAGAAACCCCTTCGAGTTACTATATCTTCTAAAATTTGATACCTTGCTTATCCACGAGCCTCTGGAATGTCTCTAGTTTATAAAATTCTTGCACCCCATCAACATCTTTTGACATGCACAGACTTTCAACAGAAGAAAGTTCTAGATATGTTCTTAACAAAAAATCATAAGTATATTTTATAGTATTGTATTTTATTGAAGGCTTAGAGATGATGATTAGCATCATAGAAATAATTTTTCTCTATTTTTTCAATAGAGCCTAGATTATGATTTGAGAGGGTTTTAAAATTTTAATAATTGTTTTTTTTGGGGGTTTTCTAATTCTCAGTGTGCTCTAGGGTGGATGTAGATTACAACCATACCAAAAGAGGAAGCAATTTTGGATTACCTCAATTTGCTTCTTGTTAGGGTTTTGAAGGATATTTATAGGTTTTCTTAGATAAACCATTTAATTGTACTTTCTAAGTTCAATAATGAGATAAGGTTGTAGAGGCCAAACTCGTTTAAAAGTTACATGGAGATGATTAATAGGAGCAACCAGTGAGGAATAAAAGGAAGAAACATTTGGTTTATTTTTCATCTCTTTGTTCTTGTTATTATTTTTATTTGGTGTATGTGTGTTTTTGTCACCTCAAGCAGGAAGCCTCATGGATTCATGTTCTTTAGAGTTAGGGCTCTTCTATATGTGAAAATGGAAGGAAAAAAAAGAGTTATAGAAATAGTTTGGATTTTCATGCTGCACACCACTTTGGAGTATGAGAACCCCATAAAAGGATTTTTTTTTTTGTTTTTCTTCCTTTTACTTTATATTTTTGTCCAAAAAGGTGTACAACCCTGACCCATTCTAAATTCAGATTTGAAACTATGGATTACATACATCTTCACCATTAGGCTAACTAACGTTGATAGCTTAGAGGAGATCTCATTTCTTTGTTGTAAAAGTTCCTGTAATATTTCTTCGGACAACATGCCTTAATAATGTAACTATGGTTGGGATGGCTAAAGGTGCAAATGGGACGTATGAACAGTTTTTCATCAAGCTCGATGGTGACAATGGTGGAAGTGCATAAAAATACAAAGGGTCTACGTAAATATGATCTTCAGTAATCCTTTTGTAAATCATGGAAATGAAAATGTAATAATCAATGAACTATATATAATGTTGTTTTATCTATAAAGCCACACAGGAATGGTTTCTCTGTGCTCTTGTTGTCCCTTGTTCAGCCAGGGAAGCAAATATTCATGTAATTACTTTTTTTGATATATAATACTTTTGGGTGAGGGCCCCTACCCTCTTTGACGGATCAAAAAAGAATGATGCAACTATGGTTTTTATTCTAGAACAATCATCTTTTTGTTTTAGAGTGCATGGTAGAGTATGAATTTTGTGTAGATTGTATACAGTATGAATGTTGAGTAAATGTTATAGAATATGCATGTTGAAGAGTATAGATGTTGTATGACATGGAAAGTGGTGGAGTACTCAAACATTAGTGCCCTTTCTAAGATGTTTGTCATTATTTGTAATTAGGAATGATATGACACGGACCTATACGTGGCTATAACTATTTTGAAGCTTACAGCAGTGCCACTTTGAGCTACAAAACAACATCATGTAGAAGCTTTCTAACTAAAAAATTAATTATATGTCATTAATAAATATATGCAATGCCTGTTTTTGATATGATAAAAATTGTTTTGATCAAGAAAATGCACTTCCCTCCAGGGTTGCCACTTCGTTTGTTTTCTAGAACTACTTACATTGGTAAGTCATATTGCCTAATTTGTCATTCTGATTGATTCTTAGTATACAAAAGTTAGTTTTAAGAATTACAAATTCATTTTAGTGTCAATACATTTTTTGTGGTCATAAGTTAAAACTTTTGTGTCATAAAACTAACTTTGCTGACATCCTTTGTGATTGATAGCTTCAACTTGTTTCATCGGTATCACTTTCCCTTTCTTTGGAGACTTGCTTGGTTTCTTTGGAGGATTGTCCATTTTGTTGTTGATGATCCAAATTTCTACTGATACTAATTTCATTTTGTACTTTACACATCTTACAACTATTGTTATATGGAGCCTAATCAGACTCAGAGGTTAAATTTTCCCCACTTTTATTGGCACAGTTTCCCCCCAAATTATATAATGAGGGAGTATAGGTTGCCCCTAGTGGGGCTACTGGGGGCAGCACCTCATCGGGGGCTCGAGGGCAATGCCCCGAAGCAAAAATTGCCTATTATTTTATAAAGGCATCAGGAGTTATTTTTTCTATTGGCCAACATAAAAAAAACCTATTTTATAATCGACATAAGTCTTGATAAAAATGGCTAAGAGTTAGGGTTTTCGTTGATATTGTATTGTAGCATTTGCAACAGTATTGAGTTGCAAGGATAGCTAGTTGTAATTGGTTTGATTTGCTCGATAATAATATCGGACTTTCTGTTGGTGGATGTAGCTGAGTTTGGGTGAACCACGTTAAAAATTGTCTCTTGTTGTTATTATTTCTATGTATGTTTCATTCCTCTGTTTAATCTTTATTTGCATTTAATTGATATCTTTTGCATGCAATTCCTAACAGGTGGTATCAAAGTGGGTTGTGTTCGATTATCGTCTGCAGGAAGGTCTCACGATTGAGTGGGAGTCTCACGGTTAAGTGGGAGCAATGGCGGACGAGGGTAAATTGAAGGTATATAAATTCAATGGGTAGAACTATCAGTTATGGAAGAGGTAGATGGAGGATTATCTCTATTATACGGATTTATGAAGGCGTTGGAAGGAATAGCCAAGAAACCAGCAGCAATGACTGGTGAGGATTAGGAACTTCTAGACAAAAAGGCAATGGGAACCATTCGGTTGTGCCTAGCACCATTTGTGGCATTCAATATAATAGAAGCAAAGACAACAAATGAACTGATGAAAGCTTTGGCTAAATTATATGAAAAAATCCTCAGCCTCAAATAAAGTATTTCTCATGAAGCGTTTGTTTAATCTAAAAATAATTGAAGGTGGATCTGTGACAAATCATTTAAATAAGTTTAATACGATTACCAGTCAATTAACCTCTGTAAAAGTGAAATTTGATGAAGAGGTGAGGGCTCTCTTGGTTTTATGTTCTTTGCTAGAAAGATGGAATAGCTTGGTAATGGCTGTAAGTAACTCTGTCTTTGGTTCAAATACTTTAAAATTTGATGATGTTGTTGGTGGTATCCTTAGTGAGGAAATGCGACGGAAAAGCTCAGGAGGGTCCACATCAAGTAGTGTTTTGAATGCAAAAAGCAAGGGCAAATCAAAGGAGAGAGGAAAAGGTTCTGGAGGTCATGGGAAGTCATGAAGAAAATTGATGCAGAGGCATCCACACTATAACCCTACAATACAGCATGGATGTCTGCAGCCCATCCTCATCATCATCATCATCATATTTCGCTTTACACTGTCAGCATCATCATCATATTTCGGACGAGCACAATTATCCTCCTGCCGACTACTGTTCACTTCCTCCGTTTTCCGCCTATCATCATCATCATGATGTTCAACTAGCGCAAACATCCTCCTGTTACACTGTTCATCGGGCGCCAAGCTCCATCGGCATCATCATGATATGCAACACTCCCTTCGTCAGCAGGATATCAAATATCCGGTTGCTCCAAATGTCCTGATGATGACAACTTCAGCAGTTTCCCTTCGATGTCCCGACAGCCGACGATACAAGCAACAGCATCATGATATGATTTATCCGGTTCTCTCGAAACCTCCTGATGATGTTAACACAACTTTCTGCCGATACATAAGCACTTAACGGCAGCAGGATAAACTTGCATAGGGGGATATCTCAATATCCTGATGACGATGACGTCATATCCTGATGACGATGACGTCACCCAATATCCTGATGACCTCTTCAACACTTAGTCAAAAAAACTAAACTTTCACTCCCGCATCTGCTAGCGATACGTGGATGATGGGCACTCCCGAGAGATGATCCTGACGGCGATATATACGCTAAGCATATATCCGACTTAAAACATCCTGATGCACTTGCAACATGCAAACTTCAACAGTTTCATGACCCGATCTTCTACCTGATGCCGATACGCTCCTCCTCGGCTCCTCCAGATGATGATGCCCAATGCGACTGCAGGATATTTGCAGAAATATCCTGATGATGCCGTCTTCACGAACTTTTAGCCTTAGCAAAATTTCACTTTGCCGATCCTCCAGGGATGACTCGATCCACTTCCAAGGTGATCTTCCAAACTCTATCAGCTCGACCTAGCACATGCCCATGCTAGGGTCTTCAACACCTTTCAACCGCGATCCTGCACACCTGCATGCAAACAAACAAACTAAATCCTACCCTACTGTACATAACCATTCCACCGATCAGACGAATCAACCGGTGGAATGGATCAGTGAATCCATACAGCCACCAAACCAGCAAATCGATCAAGCAATGGAATTCAACAGAGGATGAACACAAACAGGAACACTTTATTTGATTTCAAAAGATGCAAATACAATGATCAGTTTCTCTCGCTGTCTCACTCTCTACAACCTAGCTCGATCGATTCATGATCTACAGTCAACCGATCCTCATGCTTAAATAGATTTTCCTGCGAGTACTACTGACCTGACTCCAAGCGGCTGGGAACTCTCCAGGCGGCTGGGAGATCCAACCGAACATACATCATGACAGCTGTTCTAACAAACTTCCTAAAAATAGCAAAGCGTGGTCAGCATGATCTTATCATGATCAGCATGACCTTATTACATGCATTTGGTCTTATCAGACCTTCTTGAAAACATAAACAAGACCTAAAACAACTAACTGCCTCATGAAGGCCAGCTGTCAGGTAGGTGCTCCTGCACCAAAAATCAAAGGACAAGAGCTCCCAATCCAGAGGATAGAAAGATTGCTGGTACTGTGGGAAACCAAGTCATCTGAAGAAAGATTGTTGGTCTCGGAAGAATAAAGGAGACAAACAAGAAGACAATAAGGAGCTAAATATGGTAAGTAGTAAATCTGAAGATGATGCTTTGATTCTTTCCCTAGATAATGTTGATGATTCGTGGGTTTTAGATTCAGAGGCCTCATTTCATGCTACGCCCCATAGAAATTTTTTTTTTAAATTATGTCCAAGGGGATTTTGGGTTGGTTTATTTGGAAGATAACAAACCCTGGCAGATTGTTAGAAAGGGAAGAATTATTATTAAGTTGTAGAATGGGAATCATTGGCTACTACAAAAGGTAAGACACATTCCAAGGCTAAGTAGGAATTTAATTTCAGTAGGGCAGCTAGGTGATGAAGGTTGCACAATTACTTTTAATGATAAAAATTGGAAGGTTTTAAGAGGTGTCTTAATAGTAGCAAAATGTGTGAAAGTAGGCACCTTATATCTTTGTACAAGTCATATTATTCCTTCTACTTTAGTTGTTGCAAAGAAAAAACAAACAGGTTCAGGAACAGTTGCTGTGGGTTCACAGGAAGAGACTGAAACAGTTGCTACAGGTTTTGAGACAACACCGTGGCATAACAGACTTGGGCATATGAGTGAAAAAGGTATGAAGGTACTTCATTCTATGAAAGTTTTACCAAGTCTAAAATATATTAATATAGATTTCTGTGAAAGTTATGTGTATGACAAACAAAAGAGAGTTAGTTTTCTCAAGGATGGGAAGAAAAAGAAAGATGAATAGTTGGAGCTTGTGCATATAGATGTATGGGGACTGACTCAGGTATCTTCTCTCGATGGCTCTTAGTATTATCTTACATTCATAGATGATGCAACTAGGAAGGTTTGGATTTATTTCTTCAGGTAGAAATCTGATGTATTTGAAACATTTAAGAAATGGAGAAGCTTGGTTGAGAATGAGACAGGTAAAAGGTTAAAATGTCTTAGATCTGATAATGGTGGTGAGTATTGCAACAAACAATTTGAGGATTATTGTTCCTTTAATGGAATTCATGGGCATAAAACAGTTTCAGGGACTCCACAAGAAAATGGAGTGGTTGAGCGCATGAAGAGGACAATAATGGAGCATGCAAGGAGCATGGGATTGCATGTTGGGCTACCTTTAAACATGTGGGTAGAGGTTGTCAATACCAATATATATTTAATTAATAGAGGTCCTTCAGTTCCTTTGAGTTGTGGTATTCTAGAGGAAGCATGGACAAGCAAGAAGGTGAGTTATTCTTTTCTCAAAACCTTTAGATGTGAAGCATTTGCACATGTAGATTCTGAAAATAGAACCAAGCTAGATGCAAAATTAAAAAAGTGTATCTTCGTTGGATATAGCATTGATGAATTTGGTTATAAGCTTTGGAATGTTGAAAATCTGAAAATTGTGAGAAGCAGGGATGTTGTATTCAATGAGAAGGTGTTGTACAAAGATCAGTTGTAGTAGCATGACAAGAAAGAAAAGGATTATGTGGTGCTAGATGATACTCCAAATAATAATGTTCCAATGGTTCCTCATGCTCCACAACAAAAACAAGAAATACCACAAACTCTAGTAAATGTTAGATAGTCCACAAGGCTAAGTAGACCTCCTAAAAGATTTTCTCTCTTTGTATTCTATTTTGTTAATAAATGCTAGTGAACCGGAAGGGTGTGATGAAGCTATGCAGGTGGATACAAAGGTTTAATGGGAGATTACAATGAACAAAGAAATGGACTCCTTGCTGAAAAATTAGACTTGGGAAATATGTAAGTTGCCTGTGGCTAAAAGGGCTTTACCAAACAAATAGGTTTATAGGCTGAAAGAGAAAGATGGAGATAAGAAAAGATTTAAAGCCAAGTTATGTGTAAAAAGATTTGCACAGAAAAAAGGTATTGATTTTGATGAGATTTTTTCTTCGATTGTTAAGATTACTTCTATTCGTACTATTTTAAGTATTGTGGCTGCTGAAGATTTGTATTTGGAACAGCTAGATGTGAAAACTGCCTTTCTCCATGGTGATTTGGAGGAGGAGATATATATGGAACAACCACAGGGATTTGAGGTCAAAGGTAAGGAGAAATTGGTGTGTAGATTGAAGAAGAGTTTATATGGCTTGAAACAAGCACCTCAGCAATGGTATTTGAAATTTGATAGTTTTATGGCTGAGCAAGGCTACAACTGGTGTAATTCTAACCATTGTGTTTATTTTAAGAGGTTGGATAATGACAGCTACATTATTTTATGTTTATATGTTGATGGCATGCTTGTAGCAAGGTCTAACATGGATCACATAAGAGAGAAAAAATTAACTCTATCTCAGGCTGATTATGTTGAAAAGGTGTTGCAGAGATTCTATATGGAGAATGCAAAACCTGTCAGCACACCTTTGCCTAGTCATTTGAAATTGACTAAGGAGATGTGTCTTAAGACACAAGAGGAGGAAGAAAAAGTTTCCAAAGTACCATATGCTTTAGCTATAGGAAGTTTAATGTACACCATGGTATGCACGAGATTAGATATTGCACATGTTGTAGGAGTCGTAAGAAGGTATATGAGTAATCCTAGATTGGAGCATTGGAATGCAGTAAAATAGATTCTCAGATATTTGAGAGGTACATCTAATAAACATTTGTGTTTTGGGGCTCTAATACTGATTTAACAGGCTATGTGGACTCAGATTTGGAAGAGGATATTGATACCAGGTAGAGTACTATAGGTTATGTCTTTACTGTAGGTGGGATAGCGGTGAGTTGGATCTCTAGGTTGCAAAAGGTGGTTGCTTTATCCACCACAGAGGTAGAGTATGTAGCTGCAATAGAGGAAAGCAAGGAGATGATATGTCTACAATCTTTCATGGAAGAATTGGGCAAACAACAGGGTAACAATTATTTGTTTATAGATAGTCAGAGTTCCATACATCTTGCAAAGAATTTTGCCTTGCATTCAAAGACCAAACACATACAGCTAAGGTATCACTTCATCCAGTCGGTGTTGGATGATGGATAGTTAAGGCTAGAAAAGATACATATAGATAAAAATCTAGTGGATATGTTTACGAAAGTAGTGACAAGGGAGAAGTTGAGCTCATCTTCAGCTTTGGTTGGTCTTTAAGATTGAAAACAATAAAATCAGAACAACAGGGTCCAGGGTGTTTATTTCTAGTGGGAGCTATAGGGTCAGCGGTCTTATGATCAGCTCCAAGTGGGAGATGATATGTTGTGGAGTTTGATCAATCTCCAAGTGGGAGATTGTTGTTATATGGAGCCTAATCAGACTTGGAGGTTAAATTTTCCCCTTTTATCGATGTGGTTTTCCCCCAAATTATTTAATGGGGGACTGCAGGTTGACCCCAACGGGGGCTGCTAGGGGTAGCACCCCCGGCCGGGGGCTCGAGGACAGCGCCCCTAAAGCAAAAATTGCCTATTATTTTATAAAGGCATTGGGAGTTATTTTTTCTATTGGCTAACATAAAAAAACTTTATTTTGTAACCGACATAAGTCTTAATAAAAATGGCTAAGGGTTAGGGTTTCCATTGATATTGTATTGTAGCATTTGTAGTGGTATTGAGTTGCAAGGATTGTTGGTTGTAATCAGTTTGATTTGCTGGATAATAATATTGGACTCTCTGTTGGTGGATGTAGCCCAAGTTTGGGTGAACCACATTAAAAATTGTCTTTCGTTGTTATTATTTATGTGTATTTTTCATTCCTCTGTTTAATCTTTAATTGCATTTAATTGATATCTTATGCATGCAATTCCTAACAACAGCTCCCTTGCATTATGTGGTTGGTTATCAAAAAACCAAAGCAATGGGGCTTATTATGGTTAATTAATTGGCTTAGTTAGACTTTTATACACGTGTTTTCCTTTTTCTCTGTGTTGAATCCAAGACATAGAACTAACAAATCAATTGAATTATGCTCTTTCAAAATACCATATCACATTTACAAATGATTATTTATGTAAATAGCAATTCATTTATTCCTCAAACAAGTTACTAACTGTAAAGTTTTAATTTTTGTTTTTTGTTATAGGCATGCATAATTCTAGGAGTTTTGCTCGTGGTTGTGTCATCTATTGGAAACATGAGGTCAATTATTATTGATGCAAAGACCTATAAATTCTACCAATAAGCAAGGCTATTAAACCCCTAAATTAGTTATTGGACTTACATTAAATGTGGATGGAATGTGAACTAAATCAAATGGGTCGGCTTTCTGAACAGTTTAATAATCTTTCATCAACCAGCACGTCTACATTTTGGAGTGATTCTAGAAATTCTTATGTTGTTATCAGTTTATGTGAATTTTATTTATCTCTGAACATCATAATTGTGTTGTTATCAGTTTATGTAAATTTGATTTATCTCTAAACATCATAATTGTGTTGTTATCAATTTATGTAGAATTTGATTTCTCTAAACATCATAATTATTTAAAAAATAATAATAAATTGTTAATTCAAGTTTCAAATTGATGTGGGATCATACAAAGCACTTATAGATACTTCCTCATGGGCCTGAATTTGACAGTCAACCCTGCCTCTTAAGCAATCTCTTTTGTGACATATCTCATTTTTAAAAAATTATATCTTATGGTAAATCTATCATTTTAGAATAGAGTTAATGTGTACACGTGTAGGGTTAATGAAGTGTAAAGAGATGCAATGTACTACATATCTTGTACTCCATAATTTGAGCCTTCAAAATCTGTACTATTAGAGGAAACATAAAGCATAAGCTCAATTCACTTTCCTACTTAAACATGCAGGAAGCAAGTGAGAAGTTTCTACAAAATTATACAGTTTATAACACATCATTGATTTAATCTGTTTTTTAAAATTCAAAATAAGCACAATTTATAACACATTGTTGATTGAGTTTTTTTGAAAATAACTTATTTGTCATGAAGAGACTATGAATAATTAGTTTTCACAACTGTTACGAAGGGGATGACTCCAAGAGATGTTCAAGAGTAATGTTGATCTAACTACCAAGAGTGACATTGTTCCCACTAGAAAAGGAGGTGTGTTAAGAGATCAATAGGGTAGATTTATTCTATATCTATTAAAAAGAGGGTTGTGGCCATAGATATAGAATAAATATGCTCTCCCGGTCTCTTAACACACCTCTTTTTCTAGTGGGAACAAGGTCACTCTTGGCATTTAGATCAATATTACTCTTGAACATCTTTTGGAGCCATTCACTTAGTAAAATTTGTTGAAAACTTATTGTTCAGCCTCTTTATGATAGATAAGTTATTTCCAAAAAAAACTTGAACAAAGAACTCCATTAAAATTTAATTTTTGATGCAGTCAAGAAAGATGTGATAGTTGTCTGTAAGGATCATAGAGGGCATAATCAGCTTGGTGAAATCCCTCTACTAGCCACATTTCTAACAAATCATAAGAGATGCCAAAAGAATTGTTAGTTATTTAGAAAAGTGGGAGTTAAAATGGCTTGAAGGAGGGTCAAAAACTCTATTTTTATTCCTCTTTTACAATATAACAACATTATCAAATTCCTTAAAGACAACTTTCCTAACTTCTAAATTTAACATTCCATTTATATGGGAAAGAAGAAACAAATGCTCCAAAATATTTAAAATTAGTTTTACTTATATAATTCCATCAGTTAACAATGTATGCAAAACCTTCAAATTTATGAACTAACTTCATAAGGTCGGCCTTAAGCATCAGTGTTCTCTGCAAGAAGGGCATTAAAGTACAAGTAATTTTTTTTTTGTTTGAAAGAGGCATTGTCCTTGACATCTTGATTTATAGGACCCTTTTTTTCTAGGTATTGCAAGCAGAGAAATGTGGATGAAGCCAAGAAACTCCTAGAGGAGATGGTTGAAAATGTATGGAATTGTACATATTATTGATGATTTTGATAATTTGAAAATAAAGATGAGATTGTTCCTTGGAGACATTGACTTTTGAACAAAGTGTTCCATACACTTTGTGAAAAACTCAACCAATCCCAGAGCCCTTATCATCAGGTTAAGCTTCTCCACATCAACAATCACTGCATGATACGATTTTATATGCATAGAAAGAGTGCCTTATAGAGTAAATGATTTTGTAGATCAACTCGAATCTCTTCTAAATGTCATGATCAACCCAAATCTCTTCTAATTACTATTTGGTAGGACAAGTACTTGACAACATAATAGTAACTTTATTCTCAAGGACAAATTTATTGAAAGAACCTTTCATAATTCCAATTTCCAACAATATTCAAGGTTTCCATGTAGTACCCTTTCGTTTTCACCGATATTATGCTATTATATTGTTATCGGTTTCTCTGATCTTCGTATGGATAGATAAGTTACTTGCCATTGAATAAAATGTGGTATATTGATATTTATTATGACCATCTTGTGTATGCGAGAAAAGTAGATTGATCTCTTTCCATTTTCTGATAGGTATCGTCCACTTCAACAATCAAAGGTCAATTTTGGTCAATAAAAATAGGACAAAAAACTACCATTTTTTTTAATGGTAAATGAAGTGTAAAATTTCTGTTGATTGTTTGATCATTGAAGTGGATGATTTTTAAGTAGAGTGTCACTATATATCTCTTTTGATATCATATTCCCTGTATGCAACGAATCTGCAAGACTACACTCTGATTTTGTAATGACCATTTTTGATATACCATTAACTTTGCAAAAACATAATATACGTTATGATTTTGTATTTTCCAAGTCGTGTATCTGGGAGCGAATCTTTAGAGTCATGTATCTATGTATCATTATTATAGGTGGTATGCATGTCTAGGAATGCATGTTTATAGTATACGTTATGAGTTGTACTTCCGTCATGCGTAATGGCATTTCTGATCTTGGATGTGTAACGACATTTCTAATCTAATCTTGGATTCCATCATAGCAAAAAGTTAATGCAATAAATAGATCGCCATTCCACCACTCACTTTCATGCATGTCCACCTGCAAAGTTCTCATTAAACACCCACGTTGGCCCATTAAAGTCGGGACAAACCTTTAATTACACAAGAATAAATATGAATATGGAGCCCAATTCTTTTTGGAAAGGGGGCACTGCATTACCTATTACTGGGCAGGCGACGAATTCATTGAAAACAAAATGGTATGGAGTACAGAAACTTGGGCCGCACAGGGCTGAAGGTGAGCAGATTATCATACGGTGCATGGGTGAGATTCGGGTTCCAAATAGGTTTAGAAGAGGCCAAATTCCTGTTGTCATGCTGCAGAGAAATGGGTGTTAATTTCTTCGACAATGCAGAAGTGTATGACGAGGGAAAAGTAGAAGAAATCATGGGATAGGCCATCAGAGAGCTTGGGTGGAAGCACTCTGATGTTGTCATTTCCACCAAGATCTTCCAGGGGGGAAAGGAACTATAGTTGCAGTTAGGTGGTTGCAGAGAGATGGTCATCTTCGTTTAATTCAATACTTCGTGAAATTCAAGGACTGGAAAAAAGAGATTGAACTCTCTGTGATTGGCATACTAATGCTCAAGATGAAATTTTTAGGTAAGTAAATAAACTTCGAACTAAGGTTCATATTATACTATTTTGTTACAGTTGCTTGGTTGAATATAATTTGATAGTGCTAAAATGTTGTGAATAAAACCTTATTGTACGATCTTGTATTACAGTTAGAAAATTTTCATGAATCTTAATAGATGAAACAACGAGCTAAGAATCTTTCATTCAAGAAAACCTTTATAGACATAAAGAGAAATTAACCCTTATTCTCAGAGCTACCGTCCTGCATCTATAGATTCATGGCACTCTGTAACACCTTTTTTTTTTTTACTCTGAAAAAAATTCTTTAAACTGGCCTTGGTAATGATGCGACCATTATTGGATAATCCTTCAAACTTCATAGGCCTTATTTCTCAAAGTGCCCTTTAATCATTTCAGTCTATTCAGTCATGAGGGCGCAAATATAAGCCTTTTTAACAAATTTATATTGTGCATATCTTGCAGTCGTTGTTTTCCATGAAATGACATCTCTTTGAGGCTTACTACCAACCAGTTCGTGGGTTCTATTTGCTAAAACTTATATTATTCTGAGCCAATAGTAATTCCTTACGCAATTTACCATGCATATGTAAAAAGACAGTGACAATCAAAGCCAGAGAAAGCCATGGAAAAACTCTACAAAACAGTTCCATTATGAAATAATACATTATGTTCAAGATTCATGACAATTTCTCCATGATCATTTTGGACCATCTTCCTTGTTTCACATACCCATAGCTTTCTTATCCTCATTGTTAATTTTTATGTAGCTTGGACAGGTGTTCTAGTCTTGAGTGGTGATTACGAGGCTGGAAACACAGCTGGAATAATTATCTCCATACCTAGATAATTGATTTCTCGAGAGACTTCTAGATATTAGGGTTTAGAGTCTAATTAATCCTAGCCATTGATTAAGATTAAATCATGGCCATTGGTTTCCAATGAGGGGATTATAAAAGAGGATCAATAGGCATTTGAATAACACAGATCCGAGAAGTATTTGTAGCGATAGTAAATAAATAAATTTGCAGTGATAGCAAATTGATTTGCAGTGAGAGCAAGGGCGCAGCGATAGCGTTCAAGACAGCAGTAGTGGAATTTCTATAGGAGAAATTGGGAGAAGAATTTCCGGAGGAGATCATTGCCGGAGCTCTGCCAGTAAGAGGCAAGCAGTCTATGTATCTCTTGATTTGATTTAATAAAGTTCCTCATCTGCAGTACTGGTTTTCCCTTCGGGGTTTTTCCAGGGACAATTTGTCCAAAATGTTGTGTTGATTTTATTTTTCTGTCTCCATAATTTTTCCGTGAAGTTGCAACTGTGTTATTATTTAATATTTGCTATAAATTAATTAATTTTTCGGCAGCCAAATAATCTTATAAGATAGGAAATTAATAATCAGTAGCTGCAATAGATTTTTCACATGGTATCAGAGCGGATCTGAGGGCAGAACAAGCACAGGGAGAAAGGAAAAATAATAAATAAAAATCTAGGGTTTATAAAACCCAGTTTGACCTCTTCAAATTATTATTTTCTTTTGAGATGGCCTCAGCAGGTTTAAGAGATTAGGATAGATTGGATGGAGCCTCAAATTTTGGTGTCTGAAAAGCCAGAATTTCTTTATTGCTGGAAGAGAATGGTATCAAGGATTATGTGACCACTGTTGTACCTGTACCTACAGATGCAACACAGCTCTTAGCATATAAGAAGGAAGATGCCAAGGCAAGGAGGCTGATTCTTGACAGTGTTAAGGATCATATTGTTCCGCATATTGCAGAGTTAGATACAGCAAAGACGATGTGGGACGCCATTATGAATCTGTACCAGAATGCTACCCTTAACCGAAAGCTGATTCTCAAAGAAAAGTTAAGGAATACCCGGATGAATAAGGGAGAAGACGTCACAAGTTACCTCACCAGACTTAGACTTGTCAAGGATGAATTGGCAGCTATTGGAGACAAACCAAAGGATGATGAGCTAGTACGAATAGCCCTGAATGGGTTTACTAAGCAGTGGGATGTCTTTGTTCAAGTTATTAATGGACGAGACACCTTACCGAGTTGGGATCGACTATGGAGTGACTTCACTCAGGAGGAGCTTAGACTAAGTCTTGTCAATGGAACCAGCAGTAATAGTCAGAAAAGTGAGGTGGAACAAGAAAACGTTGCCCTAGCAGGAAAAGGGAAAGCGAAGAAGGGGTCTGGCAAAGGATCAAATCCAAAAAGTGAGAAGAAGAAGGACTTATCTAAGATCAAATGCTATGGCTGTCACGAGTTCGGCCACTATGTCAGCGATTGCCCACAAAGGAAGAAAAATAAAAAGAAGGGCAAGAAGCAGATGGTAGCTTCAGCAAGTGTAGATGAGCTTTCTAGTAGAATGGAGGATGAGTTTGCACTCATAGCTTGCCTGACTAGCTCAACCTCACAGGGTGTTTGGTATATAGATAGTGGGGCGTCATTTCATATGACAGGAGTTAGGGAGTACTTCTCCAGATACAAGGAGGAGGACATCAGATTCCAGATTCAGATGGGAAACAAGTCCAAGTGCAATCTAGTTGGGAGAGGGACTGTTCTATTTCAGAGGGAGAATGGCAAGCCTATTTCCATTCATGATGTGTTGTATGTGCCAGGCTTGGGCATAAATCTAATTTCCATATCTGTCCTTCAGGATAAAGGCTACAATGTACTCTTTAGAGGGGGCGCATGTTTTAATAAAGCATAAGGATTGGAAATCACCCATAGCTATTGGAGTTAGGAGCGGCCGACTTTATAGGTTGCAGTTTGATACTCCTAAGGCACTAGTGAGCATCAGTAATCCTAGAGATCAAGGAGAGCTATGGCATAGAAGGATGGGCCATATACATCATGGAGCACTTAAATTGCTTCGTGAGACAGTGATAGGTGTTCCAGACGTGAGCACAGAGCATGATGATGTATGTAAGGGATGTGTATTGGGGAAGTTTGTGAAAGCAGCTTTTTCAAGGAGTGACACCAGATCCAAGGCGGTTCTTGATCTAGTACATTCAGATATATGTGGACCAATGTCAACGAAGTCTCTCAGAGGATATGAGTACTTTGTTACTTTTATTGATGATTTCTCCAGGAAGACCTGGATATACTTCTTGAAGACCAAGGATGAGGTCTTTAGTCACTTCCAGGAGTTCAAAGCTCTTGTGGAGAATTTGACAGGCAGGAAGGTAAAGGTTCTTCGATCAGACAATGGAGGCGAGTACAAAGGGAAAGAGTTCCAGGAGTTCTGTACCAGGGAAGGAATCAAGAGAGAGTGGACCGTTCCTTACAACCCGCAGCAGAATGGGGTTGCTGAGAGGAAGAATCATTCTATATCAGAGGCAGCAAGGGCTATGTTGTATGACCAAAATATGCCACGATACTTATGGGCAGAGGCATGTAGTACAGCAGTATACATACAGAACAGGGTTCCACATAAAGTATTGGGCAAGATGACACCAGAGGAGGCATTCTCAGGGAAGAAGCCAGATGTCAGTCACTTCACGATATTTGGGAGTTTGGCGTTTTGTCACATTCCAGGGGCTACACGTTCCAAGTTAGATCAGACTGCAGAGAGAGGGTACTTTGTGGGGTACAGCGAGACCTCAAAGGCATATCGGATATTTATTCCAGGGACCAGGAGGATTATAGTCAGGCGTGATGTCAAATTCATGGAGGACAAGGCATATAGGAGGTCCAGAGATTTGCCAGCAGATGATCAGAATGAGCAACCAACAGAAGCTCCAAGGATTGTTCAACCAAAACAGGGACAGCGAAGCACGAGTACAGTTACTAGTACAAGCACAGGCTCAAGTGCTGAGAGTTCGCAGAGTATGGAGCAACAGATACAACAAATCCAAGAGATGCATCAAGAAGATATGGAGTTTGATATTTCATCCTCTATAGTTGACAGGAGGAACCGTGAGGTTCAACAGACACATAAGGATACTCAGGAGTTTGTGGGAGCTCCTAGGACGAGTAATAGACAACGGAAACAACCAGCTAGGTATAATGACTATGTGGCATTGGTTAGTCAGTTGGTAGATAGTGAGCCTTCTAGCTATCAGGGGGCTGCACAGCAACAGGTGTGGCAAGATGCGATGGTTGAGGAATATACCTCAATAATGCAGAATGATGTGTGGGAGGTTGTGCCTAGACTGACAGATAGGGCAGTGGTTGGATCACGCTGGATCTATAAGATTAAGCATGGTGCAGATGGTAGCATCAAAAAATACAAGGCAAGGTTCATGGCCAAGGGGTTCTCTCAAAAGGAGGGAATAGACTATGAGGAGACATTCGCTCCAGTGGCCAGGTATACTTCTATACGAGCCGTAATCTCACTTGCAGCGCATATGGGATGGCAGATCCATCAAATGGATGTCAAGACGGCATTTCTTAATGGTGAATTGTTAGAAGAGGTATACATAGAACAACTAGATGGCTTTGTAGCACACAACAACGAAACCCACGTGTGCAGATTGAAGAAAGCTTTGTATGGACTCAAGCAGGCTCCTAAGGCGTGGTATGAGCGCATTGATAGATACTTGTAGGGAATAGGCTTTGTGAAGAGTGAGGCGGATGCTAACTTCTACTACTTGGTGGTTGGGGGTGAAATTCTCATTCTTATTCTATATGTGGATGACTTATTTTTAACAGGTTCACTGGGGCTTATAGAGGAGTGCAAGAGGGACCTTGCAGCAGAGTTCGAGATGAAGGATTTGGGGCTTATGCACTACTTTCTAGGCATGGAAGTGTGGCAGATAGATGGAGAGATTTTCCTTGGACAAGGGAAATACTGCATTGAAATCTTGAAGAGGTTTGAGATGCAAGATTGTAGAGCCATGTCTACACCTATGATCACGAATTGGAAGAAGGTAGACGCATCCAAGGAAAAGGATGTAGACCCCACCTTATACAGGATGTTGATTGGATCTCTCATGTATTTGGTCAACACTAGGCCAGATATATCCTTTGCAGTAAACTCTCTTAGTCAGTTCATGGTTGAGCCGAAGAGAGTGCATTGGATAGTGGCAAAGCATGTATTGCAGTATTTGCGTGGTACAATCGAGTATGGGATCAGATATGCTCGAGGTGATGGTATCAAGTTGATAGGCTATACTGATGCAGATTGGGCAGGTAGTGCGGTGGATAGGAAAAGCACTTCAGGGTGCTACTTTAGTTTGGGATCAGGAGTTGTCTCTTGGTACAGTAGGAAGCAAAAGTCCGTGGCTCTGAGTTCTGCAGAAGCAGAATACATAGTAGCTAGCATGGCAACGTGTGAGGCTATATGGCTTCGGAAGTTGCTGGTAGCCTTGTTTGGTTAGAGGGTTGAGACTACAGTGATACACTGTAATAATTAGAGTTGCATCAGATTATCTGAGAATCCAGTGTTTCATGATAGGTCTAAGCATATAGATATCAGATATCATTTCATCAGGGATTGTGTACAGTGGAGGGTTGTTCAGCTACAGTATATACCTACAAATCAGCAGGTAGCAGACATTTTGACAAAGGCATTGGGGAAGGCGAAATTCATCTTCTTCAGAGGTAAGTTGGGTGTTATGCAGAACACCTTCCTCGCTAAGAGGGAGTGTTAATTTTTATGTAGCTTGGATAGGTGTTCTAGTCCCGGGTGGTGATTACGAGGCTAGAAACACAGCTGGAATAATTATCTCCATACCTAGATAATTGATTTCTCGAGAGACTTCTAGATATTAGGGTTTAGAGTCTAATTAATCCTAGCCATTGATTAAGATTAAATCATGGCCATTGGTTTCCAATGAGGGGATTATAAAAGAGGATCAATAGGCATTTGGAGAACACAGATCCGAGAAGTATTTGCAGTGATAGCAAATAAATAAATTTGCAGTGATAGCAAATTGATTTGCAGTGAGAGCAAGGGCGCAGCGATAGCATTCAAGACAGCAGTAGTGGAATTTCTATAGGAGAAATTGGGAGAAGAATTTCTGGAGGAGATCATTGCCGGAGCTCTGCCAGTAAGAGGCAAGCAGTCTATGTATCTCTTGATTTGAATTAATAAAGTTCCTCATCTGCAGTACTGGTTTTCCCTTCGGGGTTTTTCCAGGGACAATTTGTCCAAAATGTTGTGTTGATTTTATTTTTCTGTCTCCATGATTTTTCCGTGAAGTTGCAGCTGTGTTATTATTTAATATTTGCTGTAAATTAATTAATTTTTCGGCAGCCAAATAATCTTATAAGATAGGAAATTAATAATCAGTAGCTGCAATAGATTTTTCACACTCATCATCTCATAAAAGAATTCTCAAGAAGCCTTTCTATAAGTATTATCAAGTCCTGGTGATTTAGCAGCTCCACAAAGCTTCCTGCTTAATACTCTCTGAGTCTCGAATATAACTCAAATTTATAATCAAGATATTGGTCGTGGAATTCCGTAAGCAGTTCTCATGCCTTGTCTGTGTTTTGGATTTGTTATGTTGTGGCAAATCATTTGCATTATCTAACAAAATACCTCTTCTTTGTTTATATTTTAATGGATGTCAATATCCTCTTCTAAAACTCTAGTTTGATCTCCAATTTCCAAATTGAGTCCTAAGTGGATCTAGTTGATCTTTGCCAGGGTATCATTATTCTCTCATGGAATCTTTCTTTTCTTCGGTGGTTTTTAGTTTTCTTACTATTATTAATAGCCTTTACTTTATTTGAGGAGCTATGGATTATGCCACATTTTAATAAGTCTAATTTGTTAGCATCTATCAGAAATGTCTTTTAAATTTTCAGAAAGATTCTATAAAAGGTTATAGCTATAGATTTTGGATTTCTTTTAATGCATGGGATGTATTAGAAAACTTTTGAAATAGTTTCTTAGAAATGTTATAATAAATATAGGTAAATATTCAATATTGTGAAAAGTACCTTAGTTTTAATTAGGAGTATTTAGTGGAAGTGTTTATAGACAATAGTCAGGTGTTAATAGTTTACTAGTCATGTTCTAGGATTTTGAAATCCCTGATACATTAGTAATGATAAGTTGACACCTAGAATCACATTTATGCTTTTAATGAGATTGTTTAGTTAGGATCACGAAGTATCTATTAAGTTTATACTTTTTAGTAAATGCAATTAAATAGTAGGTTAACTAATTCTTGTGTAAATCATTTATCTAAAGGGATTATGCTTTTTATTTTGTATCTAAATATAAAAGGAACAATAAATGATATTCGTAGGGTTGTAGATGTCCATGTTTTCTTTGAAATATTTTGGTGATTAAGTAGAATAATGATGTTTTTGTGTCTATATTTAAGAGGTTAATGCAATCGATATAATTGAAACTATAGTATGGTCCTTGTAAAAGTTTCATTTCCAATCATAGGATAATAATGCTTCTAGTATAACATTAAGAAAATAGCCATATTTTAGAGAAGAGAAATGTCTATTTGTACAACACCATCTAGTGAATTATATGAGAAACCCGCTTAGCATGCAAGAGGTGAGAAGAATGTTAATATTATTTTGTTTTTGGGTAGGTGGTAACCTTTTTTAGTCAATGGTTGTTGATGCTAGAAATAGGTATTCTCCTAATTTTTATGAGAATCTTGTGACGGTTGATTATGGAATAAGATTGTTGTTACTTGTCTTTCAAACTAAATTATTGAGGATCTTGTCCTTCTCTAAACCTAATATGTGTTCCTAGGTGATATTTTGTGTAAGTTAAATAATTGTTGTCTTGAATGATCTGATTAGATGACATGTTAAGTCGACATGTAGTATAGAATCTATCTAAGAGGAAGCAATGTTATTGATAGTTACTCTTCCTGGACTTTATTAAACATGTTTTATTAATTCGAGATTATGAACTAAATGTGGCCTAAGATGCATATTCTTGTATCAGACTAAGACTTATACTATCCTCCCTTAGAATTCACATATAGTATGGTCCCTCTTGGTTGTTGAATATAAGAAGCATTATGGGTTGTTAGTATAAATTAGTAATGCGAATTAGATTTGAATCACGAATGTTATAAACTTAAAGTCAATTTATGTATCATCTCCTTGAATACATTTAATGTAGATAGATAACATTCTTATTGAATTGTTGAGATAAAGTAATAGCATCAATAAGTTAGGAAATGAGAAGGCATCATCTGATGTTGTATCTCTTATAAGTTCTAAGAATTATAGGTTTCTAATGCACAATGTAAAAAACTTGTAGTTGAAAGATCAAGTCCCAAACTACGAAGTCTTTGCACTATGCGTACGTAGGCAAGGCCATCTCGAATGAACCCCCGAGACATTAGGTTGGCCCTTAGGGCCTTAGATTGTCATTTTATGTATTTGTTATTACGTAATTAATAATCATGTAGGTCTAATGTTTCTTTAGATGTGCAGTATGAGACCTTAGCCATGTAGGACTCAGAAGCTAAGGAAGCACCTTTTGAACTGGCATATGGATGATCATCTGGCACCAGGGTAAATGGGTATACATATGTATAATTAAAATTTGATATATTGTATCTAACATTTCAATTATGATGAATGTGATATACTCTGTTATGTAATATGAGCTTTACTAAATTAAGATTTGTAAATTGTATCTATCACACTATTAATTTCATTATTGTTATCTATCAATATTTTTAGAGATAAGCATTACAAAAAGTGTGTTAGAACAAACCATGGTTATTTTGATCATGTTCGTGTGTAGTAATGATTTTTTGTATATGGTTGAATGTTGCTTAATTTCAATAATGTAGTCATGTTATCCTTAGAGATGTTAGTTAACTTGTTGAATCAGTACTATGTTATAGTTTGTTAACATTATTTCTATTTTTAAAGAAAAAAAATTCCGCCCTTTTATTGCTTTAGTTGACTTATCTCTAGGGTTGCACGGTGGGGCATTACATTCCACAATAATCAGAATGTCAAAAACAAAACAATTTGACTTTGGTTGTCGGAGCCATGCAAATAAAGAATATGTTTCTAAAGTTCAAGCATCGCAATGCTGACAACTAGAAGACAATCAATTTCTTAAGTTCTGACAACCTAAAATGAAGAGCATATGCACTAGAACATCTTATGTTGTGGTAGGGAAGTAATTTTAAGGAATCATGTACATCTTCATTTCAGCCTTAGACAGAAGAAGGATGTTAAATTCCTCCCAACCAGATTATTCTTCCCCTATTTCCCTCCCAGAAGAATAGAGATCTCATACATTTGAGATTGAACTCTTATTACTACAAGGGAGTTCACAAACTCTTAGAATATGGAGTCAAGTTACTATAGTACAATAGATAGGATGGCACCAGATAGTTATGATACATGATTTGCAATGACTGAACAAAGTCTGCCAGTCTGTTCAAAAATTTCAAGTGGAATAGATGTATAGTAACACACACACAATTTGTGCCATACATATGTTTATCCTATTTGTGCATATATTGAACTCTTTGGCACCATTCTGATTTACTGAGATTTCCTTCAATCAGTAAAACCTAGGGATGGTGAACCTTATAAACATGTTCTTAAGCTTATCGGCAATTCAGGATAAACCGAAACTTACGAACCACTTTGAAAAATTCAAGTTCTTCTGATGGCATTTTTCCCGATTAAAGACTTTACCTTTGGTTGAACAAGACTCTTCTATCAGAAAAAATGCGAGAATGCAAACTTTACCTCTTGGTGTGTTCTTTGTTACTGGTGAATCAGCTCAACACCGAACCGACTAACCTACTTCTAGACTTAGAAGTTTTGTCGATGAACATTTTACCGACAACCCTTTTGTATTCAAAATATCTAACCCCTTTTGGCTTCGAAGCTCCTTCAATCAGCGAAATAGTAATAATGTGAAAAATCAAATATTCCCACAAATCAAATCTTTGCCATCTAAAAATATCAAATCATATTAATGCATTAACTTACAAATATCATTATTGGGACAAATCAAATCTTAAGTTACTAATGCATCTAAGTTACTAATATCATTATTGTGAAAAATCAAATCTTAATTTACTAATATCATTATTTTCCTATCTGCGAAACCCTTGCACCTCTTAAAGATGCAAGTTCTAGTATTTATTATGAACTATTTTATAGTATCATTTAAAAAAAACATCATTATGTTTTAGTTTTTATATACAATTACCATATGACTAATCATCAATTAAATTTAAGTATTTTAAATTGATATATTCTTTGAAAATATTTATATAACCTAAAAAATATTTTTATTAAATTCATTCACATTATCTACATAATATTTTTTTTGACTTAGTAATGTAATCTATAAATATTTAACATATAAACATACCATTTTCTTTATATCTTACTTTTTATTAAATTATTTTTAAATTAATATTATTCTTTTGATTAAGGAAATTTTTAAAAGGGCCTAATATTAATATTAATACTAATATTTAAATTTATAAAGTATAACATTATAATAATATATTTTTAACTAACATTATAATTTAATTTTACATAATTATTTTTAATAACTTTTCTTAACTAAAAGCTATTTTAAAATAATTTAAACCACACTAAATGAAAACAAAATACATGTTGACCACCTAGATTTATTTGTAATATTTTCCTTATTAACCATTAAAAATGACATAAAATAGACTAAACCTAAGAGTTTTTATGATTAGTTATTCCTTCAATTTTTTCCTATATTTACGATTATTTTTATTGGGATTCTCTATTTTTGGAAAAAAAATTAACTATTGAGTATTGCCTTCCAATTTCTCAGAAAATTGGCTTTCCTCTCTCTACATCTGTACTCACAACTTCTAATGTAGTTATGATTAATATAATTATGACTTGATAATCTTCTGAACAAGAACAAAGACACAACGTATATACAATAATAAATGGAATGCTTCATACTACTACATTTACAATAATATCTACAACTACATTTCTTGAGTTACAAAATGCACTCACCCCTGCTTTACACTCTCATTTTCTATAACAAACCCCAACTTAGTTCCCTCTTATTTCTAGAAATAGTTTTTAAAAGTAACATACCATCAATGTCTTTCTTCACTACCTTCAATACAAATTTGATATTCTAAGATTCAGCCTTTCTTTGGAGTTACTTATTATCATACAATTATAATTTTTCTAAAATTTACATTATTTTACATTTACAAAATAAGTTTTATTATTACAATACTATAAAGGTATGTACTCACCACTAAGTGGCACTTGTTTATCTTCTTCTACTCTTACTCTTATGGTTCAAATGTATTATAAATTTTTAATTCTGTTTAAGAAATATATAGTAGAGAGAATAAAAAATAAAATAAAATAATTCTTAAATGAAAACAAAGAAAATATTATCATTTGCCTCATAACAACCTTAAATCATTTTCCTACATATTCTTTTCATCCTTTATAAAATATATAATTAATAAAATAATCAATCTAATAAAATTTAAAAATATATAAATATAATTAATAAAATCATAAAATTTAAGGACTACTTTTTTAAAAGACTACAGGAATCAGTGGCGCTAGCACGACATGCCCTTCTGTACCATGTGGGCAGGGGGAAGACTAGACCACCTCGTGACCTTGTGCCTACCACAGGAAGCTCTCTCCAATCGAGTTAGGCCCCCCTCCCAATTTAAGGACTATTATTATTTACTTAAGAGTTATTTTATTTTATTTAATTTATTTTTACTTTAGAACTATTTAAGAATTATTTTATAGTTTTAGTTTTTTAAAATATATATGTAGGCTATATTTTTAATACTTTGACTTGTAAATGGTTGTCAAATTTAAGGTAAAAGATAAGAGTTTTTATTAACACGCTCACACCATTACACTCTACACTTTGTTGCCATTGTATATGCCTCTAGACGTAATTATTACATATCATTTTCTATCATTTTCTCTATGTCTTACTTTTTATTAAATTATTTTTTAAATTAATAATTTTTTTTTTTTATAAAGAGAGTTTTAAAAGGGTCATAACCCTTTCAAATTTTAATATTAATATTAAATCAACATTAATATTAGTATTTAAATTTATAAAATATAACATTATAATAATATATTTTAACTAACATTATAATTTAATCTTACATAATTATTTTTTAAAACTTCTCTTATAATAATAAATTAACTAAAAGCTATTTTAAAATAATTTAAACCACATTAAATGACAAAAAAACATGTTAACCACTTAGATTTATTTTCAGTATTTTCCTTATGGACCATTCAAAAAGATAAAAATATCTTAAACCTAAAACTCATAAGTTTTTATGGGGTGTATGCACAAAGATGGGGGACCAAAAAGTCACCACCATGGGACTTTTTGGTCCAAAACAGGTCAAAACACGAGAACATTATATTTAAAAGTCAAAAAAACTTTATTTTCTCCCATTCACCCGTGGCTAAAGGAGTTTGTATGCGAAAAAATAGTCTTCAAAGTGCGAACGTGTTTAGGAAAAGTCTCTCCAAGCAAGTACAAGGGAGAAATCAATGCTTTCACAATGCCACCTCACCACCAAAGACGTCATGAAGCAAATTTGGAGGGCCTAGCAGCTGAAGAAGGTAGGGTTTATTTAATTTTCGTTATTTTGAGAATAATTTTTAACTTTTGCAATGTTCAATTAGTTTTCTATTTGCATTTACAGTTAATGAGGCAAGAGAAAACCCAAATCCAACTGAGGAGGGTTAAAACAACCCCCAAAACCATTCAAACCCTCAAAACCCTGTAATGCCCCATCATGCAACCCTAGAGTGCAAGACTAAAAGTGTAAAATTACAGAACTAATAATTTTTTTTTTAAAGAAAGTAAATGCAACAACAGTAATCTAAGATATCATAATACACAACATGAAGAAAGGTGCACTTCTAGCTCCTCTAGGGAAACACAACTGCATTAGAGAATATAAAGTAAAAACCACACAAGTGATAAACAATTTACTACTACTTCAGTTAGAGCAACTTTTACATGAGCAAGATAGTTTATTTACAAAAATTACAATGCAATATTACAAGACCGATCGTGTCAGTTTACAAAAGAATACATACGAAGGTAAATAACATCACTGAAGGTAGACAGCAATCTGGAACTGGAATATCCCTACACAGGACTCAATCCAAATCTTCGAGAATCCAATGGATAGCTCTGCCTCCTGACCATGTGGTACCCTGAGGTCCACCCCTCTGAGCTAGGAGATAAGGATGAGAATTCTACTAAGCCAAGAAGCAACATCCAAAAAAATAAAAGAACGACAACTAACTTGACACAACCGACCATAACAACCAAACTGTACAAGACAAGACATCACTCCAAAGGCACAACCAAAGAAACAACTGAACTGTGTAAGGAGAGTGTCATCGCATGGTCCTAGTATGGGTTACCCAGGCTATCTATCACCAAAAGCTGGCCCCCATCTATGGTTACCCTGGCAGCCTCTCTCTAGGCATCAGCCCCATAGTATGGGTGAGGTCTCTTACTTATCTTGTTAAGTGTTTTAAAATCCCAACCCTCTTGATTAAGTTATTAAGTTTCCACATGCTTACAATTTCCATGGGGTTACCTAGGCGGCCTCTCACTAGGCACCAGCCCCACCATGAAAGCCACTCCCTTAGCATTCTCTGATCATTCATACATATCACAACAAACAAGTATAAAAGTCACTAATCAAATCTGAGCCACAACTTACGCCATTCACTAGGCCACAACAATAATACCATATAATCTCTTCAAAATAGAAGCAATGCCATCTAGAAACCACGTACAATATTCAAGAGACCATTTCCCATTCATAACAAGACATAAACTTCAATTATTCCATTCTATTGACGTGCCACTGTCAACACCAAAGACCTAGGGAACCACACTTCTAAAGTTAAGTACAAACTAATAAAAAGGTAACCACCATCTGACAAGGGCAATGCCGTCACGGCTTGACACCAAGTACACATGACATCCCTCAAGACCCCCACATCACAATTAACCAAAACAAGACATAAACTCCACCCCAAGGTACACAATGATCCAGTACCAGCATATAGATACGACCAAGAGGGAAAACGAGCGAATGAGATTCAAAAATTCATAACTTAAAACATGAAAATACATAAGAGGTTATAACTTCTTTTAAGGAAAATTTTAGCTTACAAAGCAACGACTCTTTACAACTCCAATTATAATATTTTCCAAACTAACCTTGAATGACTACCATTACAACAAGCTATAAAACTAATCATATGTTCTACCAAGAGCATAAAACTCCATTAACTTAAAACCAACTACAACTCCAATAGAACAACTATAAATTTATGGATTTATAAACATCACTAAAAGCATAACTTCCATTACCTTTACCTACTGCCAACAACCATATAAATGAATTACCATTGATGTAAAAACACCTTCAAAACAAATATACTTCTCCCCCAAATATATATATTCTTGCTATAAAACTTTTCATCATCCTTCTCATTACACTGCGGACTAAGAACAACTACAACAAGTACATGAACATCCGGGGATCATTAACTATCTCAAATCCTATTAACAACTTTAACCACAAATGTATTTTCCTATGAACATAAATTACCATCTTCCTTAAGACAATTACAATTTCAAAACAAAATGACTATAAGCATCCATGATTCTAACTAGAGGCATGAGCCACTAGAAAGCATTTACTATTTCCTACAACTTCTAAATATTGTAACCCTATAAAACTTTCTAACATAAGACCATTCCAATAATAAAATCAAACTTATTTATGTTCCTACGAGCCTAGATTACCATCTATTATTTAACCACTTAAGATTCCTAATAACTACCATGATATCTATTTCTTAAAGAAATGACTTCTTTCCATAATATAATCTAAGATTACAATTTTCTAATTAACCAATTTACAGAGTATCACTAACAAAGTTGTATTTAATAAAAAGAACACAACTTACCTTATTAAACCTCTTGCATATACCAAAAGAACCACATTAATTTAAATAAATTTAATTCTAAAATTATTCATTACTAACAAATGAACCTTCTAATAACATCTTCCTCCTAAAGACTTAATAAATCCAACTACACTCAAAATTTAGAAGTTTCCCTAAAAACCCTCTCCTAACCATTACCAATGGCAAAAACACCCACTATAATTGAATACACATAAATTCCAACATATCACAAATTTCAATCAAACATCATCATAACCTTAATTAACTTCCTATACACTTTACTTGCTATATAACATTTGCCACTAACTTAAACAAATACACGCATAAAATCTTACCAACATCTAGATTCACCTCTAACATCACACCCATTGCAATTTCTGATGGATACAACTATAAGTAAAAAGAAACAACTACCCACATATTTCATTAGCACGCATTACGACTAAAAAGACTTAATGGAAAAATGACTAGAATAAACATGCATTTGGCTAACAGATTTCGACCAACTCAGGGCCATTTCCACGACTTTACAAACAACTACCAACCACAAGTAATAAGCTATTAGCTTCGACTAATATTATCATAGGCTAAACATTCGATTGACCAGAACAATATACGAAACCGTCCCACAATGACTACAGTCTACTAAAGGCGACTGCAACAACATTTATTTGAAGAATGGCACAAGAGAATTGTTATGAGGGATGTGAACCATTTCCATTGAAATATACAGAGACAATTCAAGTGGAGAATATTGATGAAGCTAAATAAAGAAATCAACAATTAATGCAATAAAACTATCATAACTAGATATAAAGCAGGGACATCCATCAAGCATAATGGGAGAGGATTTAATAGATGGGAGTTGTAAGTGCCCTGATAGCCATGTATGTGAAATATGGAAGCACTGAAGCTATTTGTTGCGACCGAATCAAAGGTCTACACAAAATGTTGCTATATTACTCCATTCAAGGCAAAGGAATTGTGAATATTCTAATCCAGTTTTAGAGTGTTCCTCCAAACTTGTTGAGACAAGACCTACCTATGAGAAGGTGCTTAAGTTGCATATGGACGTAGTCCACCAAGGTATGATGCAATTGTTTTAGTGCCATTTACCATTTGTTTTATGATGTTTCAACATCCAAGTTGATAATTCACAAACAAATATACCAAAACCAAAGGCGTTGTAAGCATCTAAATCTGCCAATTTCAATGTGGTACTAGCTTGAAGAATATGTTGGCATCAGTTTTGTGACAGTCATAGAAAGATATGCTCAGAAATTTGATCACTTCATAGACAAAACAACTCTTCATTTATCCTGCGATTGACTACAGTCAACTAAAGGTGACTGCGACATACACACAATCTTTCCATACAAAACAACATTGCTATCAGGTTGTTCGGGCAACAATGTGGGCAAGGTTTAATAGTATCTGACATAATTGGAAGGAATACTGACAAAATCCACAGCCCACCTGTACCCGCAGTCAGTCAGTCACGAAGGCAATGGAAACTTGAGAAAAAAGAATTATCTACCAGAAAAGAATGACTCCACCATAAAATACATTCAAATAGGAATTTGTTTGGCTTGAGGCACAGAAGAAGCTTCACAATGATATACAATTTTATGCTTTCTAAGATGATGAGAAAAAGGTAGGTGTATCAAAGGTTCGACCGCGGCAGATTAGAGGAATATCCAGGGAGAATTTATTTGTCTAGAGAGTAAATCTAACAAGATTATGGGCAGGACATAATGTCGTTAAATGGTCGTAAAAGACTCAAGAAGGAAGATAAATGTAAAGCTCATATAGCAGAAGATTCTTACTTGATTGGGCAGATTTCAAAAGACAGAAAAGGCATATGTACGATATCAATCCTAGCCCTACAACAAAAGTCTAGAAGAGAGCATAGACATCCATTGATCATACAAGCAAAAGGGTGTATCATACAGATGGAACAGTTGGGAAACTCTGGCAGACATATCATCAAAACATGGAATCAAGACAGGCACGAGAGTTATATAGAAAAATGCTCAAGAAATAAGGTCTCATATCAGTCTCTAGTTTACAAGATAACGGTGACAACACAACACAACTGGATGAGGTTTAAATTGACACAAGGATCCCAGAATGCCAAAATTTGATTTAAGAGATTTCCAAGGATGATTAGTTACAGAAAACAAGATGGGGGAAGCGACAAGCAATCCAGAACCACTCAGACTAATTGATTCAAGAGCACAAGGGAGAAAAATTAATTTATCCAAGCACAATAAAACTCAACAAGAATTATGCAGAACATACCCGGAACAAAACTTCGATCTGAAGCCTCTAGTTTCTCCTGTATTCCCGCAACCAAAATGTTGATTTTTCCCCAAATTCTCCCTTCACCTTCCAATCCTCCCGAACAAGATTTTTTCCCCCTTTTACGAAAATGATTCAACTCATGAAATAGATGCAAACATGCATCCGTTACCCAACAACCCACTCCTCGAAAATATAAAATTTTACTAATAATAGAGATTCCACAAATCAGAGAATTCATATTCGATAACTCAAGGTATTTATTATACATATCAAAATTATTCTGTGAAAAATATATACTAATCTCTCGAAACTCCAATTTATGACAAGAATATCCTTGGGTAAGGGATACTTAATTCTAGATAATAAAATTTAACCAAGGTGTCAATCAAGCTTCAAGCTAAACCAAATATTAAAACATAATAGAAGCATCATTAATTAATAGTAAATCATTAAAGTATTTTCCAACTACACAAGGGCAAAATTAACATGATGCGACGATACTCCATGACACAAGATAACCAAACATAAAAAGCAAGGACCAAGCGACACATCACGACTTGAGACCACAACAGAAGACAAGGACCGACTTAATGGAACAAACCTCGCGTTAGCTCCCATCACTGATACCCATTGGTGTAAGAACCCACTCAATCTGCTATATCAGGTGAAGTCATGGTTCGGTACCTGTAGCCTGCATTCAAACAGTTGGTTGTATATGATCAAGTTCATATATGTCTACACACAGAGAGTCAGAGAGTCGCAGCGTAGTAGGGTACTCGAAGCGAGTAATACTACACTGTCCCTACTCTTGAACAATATCATAACAACTTTTATTCAAATACCACAAATCAAATGACACATGATGATATTAATTCGCATCATAACTGGAATAATAGTAGTGCCATCATAAACTCATAACACATGTCTAATTATATCAGTCAAACATATTTCATCCCAATCAAAATAAACATAAATCGTAACCTACTAATCAAATGTCTCAGAACTGAATTAATGCAATGAATGACTAACAACTATCTCTGATTGACAGAGAGCAATGCAGAACTACCACTATCACAAGCCAACGACGAGGGGGCACTACACCCACCTTCACTTCCTCACAATGTAAGGGATAGTCGAGAAAACTACCTACAGATAATAGAAGAAAATAAGAAACATCTTCAAACTCTTATTCAAATGCTAAACAATCTAAGTGCAATCACCGATCGTAGGAGAGCGCTTGCAAAGTCACTAGAGGAGATTGTTTCCCACGCCGATTCAGTGACAAAACAAATCACCGAATTTCAAGACTATAGGGAGAGGTGTCGGCAATACTATGCCGACAAGTTGTCATATGAACAAGCAAAGAATGAAAAAATTACAAAATCTCAATTATGTGCACACTTTATTAATCCTAAAACTGGTCAAAGATTAGAAGAAACTTGCAAACAGTTTCCTATTCATTGGTGTAGGAATGAAGAAATATCCCAAAACTTTTGGGATAGATGGTACATGGTCTTCGATGAGTGCCCATGCAACAATAATGAGGTGCCACAATATTTCTTGAGGAAACTCAATTGTGAATTTGTCCTCAAGAAGATTCCCAATTATTTTGACATTCATGAGTTCCAGGGTAGAGGTGGTGGCTCTGTCCAAGATAGAGAGGGGACTCAGTGAGATCAAAACTGTGTGCCTGTACCCCTATTGAGGCCAGAACGTAGGTCACTCCTTTCAACTTTGAAGGAGAGTGTTGAGGTGGAGACATTACATTCACTGACTACTCTCACCCAATCTCTATCATAGCATGTCGATGATCTTACCCAGGCTGATGAGGGTGAGAGCAGTAGGCATCATTTATCCCGACATTTGTGCAGTTCATGTGGGAACCTGTGTGATTATGGGACGTAGGACTCACGACAGGACCCTTGGCAAGATGTCATGATGCAGGAGCAGCATCTAATGATGGAGACATCCATATTGGATGAGATTGTTCTCACTGATGATCTATTATAGACTACATTTGGTATTGACTCTCAGGTAATTTTTTACAAGTTTCATCTTGATTTAATATATTGTCATTTGAAATTTGTAATTAATTTTATATGACTATCTATATTATAAGTCAAAAATAATGTATGTAATTGTCTGCACAATGAAATTCTAGGGTCAGAGTCTTCATCCTACCTCCGTTAGCCATCCATTGGCGGGTTATGAGAGGAGGTTGAAAGTCAGTAGGTATGTAATTTATCAAATGATTGTAACTATTGTAGATATGTCAGTGGTAATATTATTTTGTGACAATTTGATGATTTCAATAGTCACCGACACCTCCATGATTTCCTTGGTCCCCTGGATGCAAATCCACCATTTTTATGGAGGTAAATTTAACCATTTCTAATCATTATGCATTTTTAAAATAATGTTATGTATTTATTTTGGTCAAATAATCTTGAACTTGATTTTCAAATGCTAAATGTGGAGACTTCTCATCTTCATGAGTCAGCACAGATAGACATTGCTGCAACCATGATGTCTTCAAATCCTTTGACCAAGGTATGAGCCAATAACATGAAAATGTCATAAATTTGTATTTCTTGTTTTATCTCATGTCATTTGAAGTACATAAATGATATTTATGTTTAGTCAATTTTGCTTCTTGATGCTTCTCACAGGAGGTCACAACTCCAGCCCGTCCAACTACAGACAAAGAGAGAGACAAGATGATGGAGAGTGATCATTAGATGGTGGTAAGTGATTGATTACATATGTGATGTTATATATTTCATGTACATTTTCTATAGTAATGTGCATATTGTTTGATTGTATTAACAGGTGGGGCTGGATGAACTTCTGTCGAAGAGGTCTACTCGACAACAGAGAGAGGATGAGTCACAGATTGGCTCTCCATCTTCATGATCAAGCAAGGGTCACCGATGTATATTTTTGTATATATGCCTGCATGGCTTTGTTTGGACATGCCTATGGCTTTGTATATAAACTAGATCTTATGTTCATGACATTATGTATATGACAATTTATATTAAATATTTAATATGATGATCAATTATCATTATAGGAATTTGGTTTTACACATGCCAATTACATTTGCTTGAAAGTTTATAAATCATTTTCAAATAATCCATTTTGTGCATATCTTGCAATCATTGCATTCTATGGGACTGTGCATTTCTTTGAGGCATCATTTCAAATAGTTCATGCTCCTTCTCTATGCTTCCACACTTTCCATACATGTCTACAAGAGCAACTACAAATACAATACATGTGACAAAATTCCTATATCATTTATGCTTTGATGGTTGTCCACACCATGTTTCCTAGATCCCATTCTGGCATAGGCAAGGAGGAAGTTGGATAAGGTTGTGCAATTTGGTTTTAGACGTGCCAAAATATGTTTTTGGTTGAAATTTACTTTTGTGCATTTGCTTGAGAGTTTTTAAAGCCTTATGAAAAATCCATTCATGCATATCTTGCAATCATTGCATTCCATGAGACAACATTTCTTTGAGGCATCGTGTCAAATAGTTCACTTCATTGTATATGCTTCCACACTTTGCATACATGTCTTGCAGGGTACTTACAACTACAACATTTGAAAAAATTCATATATCCTTTATGCTTTTATGGATGTCAATACCGTGTTCCAAAGATACCACTTCTAAGGTTTTTGGAATTTGGCTTTACACTCGCCAATTACATTTTCTTGAAACTTTCTAAAGGCTTATCAAAAAATCCATTAAATGTTCAAATCTTGCAATCATTGCATTCCATCAGGTGACATTTCTTTGAGGCATCATGCCAAATAGTTCACATGCCTTGTCTATGCTTCCACACTTTGCATATATGTCTCTGAGGGCAGTTGCAACTACAACATCTAAAAAAATTTCCATATGTTTTATCCTTTGATGGATGTCCATTTTGGCATAAGCAAGGAGGATACTGGCTAAGGTTGTGGAATTTTTCTTTACACCCGCCAATCACATTTTATTGAAAGTTTCTAAAGCCTTATCAAAAAAATCATTTTGTTCATATCTTTCAATAATTGCATTCAATGAGGTGACATTTCTTTGGGGCATCATGCCAAACAGTTCACGTGTCTTGTCTATGCTTCCACATTTTGCATACATGTCTACAAGGGCAGCTGCAATTACAGCATGTGACAAATTTTCTATATCCTTTATGCTTTGATGGTTGTCCATACATTGTTCCAAACATTCTATTTTGGTGTACAGATAGGGAGGATGCTAGAAAAGGTTGTGGAATTTGGCTTTACATGTGCCAATTGCATTTACTTGAAAGTTTCTAAAGTCTTTTCAACAAATCCATTGTTTGCATATCTTGCAATCATTACATCCCATAAGAGGACATCTCTTTGTGGTGTTCTATGATCAAACAATCCACGTGCCTTGTCTATGCTTCCACACTTTGCATACATGTATCGCAGGGTAGTTGCAACTACAACTTTTGACAAAATTGCTATATCCTTTATGCTTTGATGGATGTCTATACTGTGTTCCAAAGATACCATTTTGAAGGTTTTGGAATTTGGCTTTACACCCGCCAATTGCATTTGCTTGAAAGTTTCTAAAGCCTTATCCAAAAATCTATTTTGTTCATATCTTGCAATCATTGCCTTCCATGAGGCAACATTTATTTGGGGCATCATGCCAAATAGTTCACGTACCTTGTCTATGCTTCCACACTTTAAATACATTTCTATAAGGGTAGATGCAATTACAGCATGTGACAAATTTCCTATATCCTTTATCCTTTGATGGTTGTCCATACATTGTTCCAAACATCCTATTTTGGTGTACAGATAGGGAGGACCCTAGCAAAGGTTGTGAAATTTGGCTTTACACATGCCAATTGCATTTACTTGAAAGTTTCTAAAATCTTTTCAACAAATCCATTTTTTGCATATCTTACATTCATTGCATCCCATGAGAGGACATCTCTTTGTGGTGTTGTATCAAATAGTCCACGTGCCTTGTCTATGCTTCCACACTTTGCATACATGTCTCGCAGGGTAGTTGCAACTACAACTTTTGACAAAATTGGTATATCCTTTATGTTTTTGTTGCCATCCTAGCTCAACCATACTCACATCAATTTGGCTCACAACATATCATGCCTTCATTATTCACAAGAATTCTAACCTTCATGGTCCTTTAATATGACATATATCTTGTCTAGAATCATGCAATAGAATATATGATCTCAACTTGATATGTTCATGCAATGAACTAAGCAATTCAATCTCCACTAGCTCACACTAGTCGATGCAAAGTTTGTCACATTTTTTTCTTGGGGCTCTTGAGCGATTGTTTGCATTTGATATAGCCAAGAATTACCATGAGGCTTTGCCACCAAAAAGACATCCCCTCTAGCATTTACCCACCCACTTGGATGCATTGGTGCCATCCGTTTGGCCCTAGGAGATGCCTATCCTAAAAATTTAGTCATAATACCTTTCTGGTAGTTGGAAATTCAATATTATAAATGTGTTCTCACTTGATCCAATGTCTTGTAGGGCATCAATTGAGGTTGCCCTTACCGCTGCTATCAATTGTTTATCATTAAAACTCATTAACACTCATTATGAAATAGTAACATCATTAAAATAATTTAAAACTCATAGTAACATCATTAAAACTCATTATGAAATAGAAAGTAAAGCACATATCATCATGAAATAATCATGAAAACCTACCTTAATTTGCTTCCAAAGGCAACTTCATTAGGATTATGCCTACCTCCATCATACTAAAATCCTGCATGCAAATGCAATTGCACTATTTAGCTAAAATGAGTAGTTAAAATATAAAAGGTGAAATTAGGATAGCAAAGAAAAATAACATACCTTTCTGTCATTCCATTAATTCAATCCAATGAACCACCAAGGTCTGCTCTACTCTTTATTGTGTCGAGTATTGCCTCGTGATCAAACTCATGAACCTTCCACAAGGTCCTGTTCAATGGTCTACCCCCATATTTGATTAAATGAACGTTTGAAGCCACAACAAGGTTAGAATAATGAAGAATCTTCCTATTTGGCTTAAAGTCCTCGAACACCCACACATCAGAGTTCTTTAGTGGGTACCTTCTAAGCCATGTTCTAGTAACAACCACTAATCCTATAGGGTACTCGATGTTTTCTCCATCTATAACAGGGGAATCTAATTTCTTTTTTGCCTCAACACAATGACACAAAGAATAATCCATTCCTTCTTCATTGTCTTCAATTGCAATAATTGCATAAACATGCTCTGCATTGATACGTGCATTTAGTTCAATGAATATAGTCAACAATATAAGAAAAAATACAAAATAAGATAGCATATTAAATTTTATTAAATTAGAATGCTGATAATACTTGGTTGAACTAGATCTAAGACATGGTCAAAATCAACCGATGATTCAATCTCTGTCATTTGTAGTGTTGTCGGTAGTCAATAATGGTCAATTGAGCATATGCCTCTTGGACACCAATCATCAACCCACTCCTTTGACTCACAATCATACCAAGCTTCATTTGTACATGAACAAAAGCATGCCATATGTTGCATATGAATAGTCCATGAACCTACATTAGAGCTTCAAAAAGAGTGTAGCTCACTTGATCCTGTCAATGTAAAACAGTCCTCATAATTTGTAATGTCAGTATCATCAACCAACCAAAAATATCTACGAACTGTAGACTTAACTTCATTACCTGGACCCATTGTAGTGTTACACCATTCAACAATAGATCTCGCATCTATCAACTTTGCATTATCTTTGTACTTCAACTCTTCTTGTGTCAATGCTCTTTTGATACATGCTCCTGCACCATCATGCTCCCCCTTTCCATGCCCAGCCTCACAAAATTCCACATATGTTGAACACCATTCACCTTTTGCATCCTACTCAACCAAAGGAATATTCGCACGTTCTTTAGTTGTGATGCACAATTATTTGACCATATGATATGCTGATGAAATGATATGTTCCTATTGGCCAAATCATGGTAGAACATCTAAAAGCAACCTTGCACAAACTCCATTGAATATGTACGATCATCACTAATATAAAAATGATATTCCCTCAAGATCTTTTTGTCATCCTCTATACTATCTTCTGCATGAATGAATGCTATTTGCACAAATATAGCAACCTGCGTAGAGTTGTAATATTGTGATTACACCTCATTCTATGGCTGTAGTGTGTAGTTCTTAAAGTCAACAACTAAAACAATGGTACCAAGTGGAAATGTGTCCTTGCATAACTTGAATTGTAAGTCCAACCATCGAGCTCTATGGATATGCCTTGCATACTCGTACACTATACTGCCACAAAATGTAGACATAAACTGATACACTAGAATCTTTTGAATAACCAAAATCACACCTCTTTGCTTCTTTACCATCTTTTGTATTGTAGGCCATTGTTTTATACTTGCCGAACTCTACTAATTCGTTTCCAACTGCATGTGTGCTTTCCAAATGTTGACATATTGGCATACATTGCAAGCCACCATAATACTGACATGTGCCATCCAAGCATAATTTCCTATAAAATATTTGACCTTCCTCTCTTTCACATAAAATTGTTGATATGAAGTCTCTTGAAGTAGTTGGTGGGGCATGTATGCCACAATCCTGCAAAACATTGTTAGTATGCAAATCTAAACATATAGAGTGATAAACATCAAAATGGTTAGAAAATTCAATATGTAATCTACAACAATAAGTAGTGTGTGTGTGTGATTTATTTTGACATAGAAAGGTTTTAGCATTTCAAAATATCTTTGACAAATTTTAATTTGAGGATACATCTCTAGAAATTTACCAAAAAATTGTGTTTGAGTCATATCCAAAAAATGCTTTGGATGTGGCTCACAGTTTCGAGTACCAATTCTCCTTCTCACATCTCTTGCATTAGGAGATACCCTTGTGTTATTTTTCCAAAATTCTTTAATGATGGATCTCAAAGCTTCAACAACAACTTTGTCTTTCCGTGGGAGTCTCCCAGAGAATGCCCACAATTCATTGGTGTTTGGGTCCTCAACTCTTTCATGTCTTCCAACAGCTCTCATTAGAGTTTTTCTACTTATTTTCAATGCTTTACTTGTCTTTCTAATGAGGTAAGCTTTCTTTGTTTGTTGGCTTACTATTGTCGATGTAATGACACATCATGTGACATTACTATCCTTGGTGCGTGAGGTGGAACCCACACTCTCATATGCACTCATTAGATTCTTGAAATTGATTTTTCACTTGAGGCATCCGATGTTCTTAGGCCAAGAATCTTCATAGTGGGCCTAAATTTTAGATTTCTCATCAATTCAACAAATAGTTGACATCTTCCAGTTTCATTTAAATTCTCAAATAATAATTTCCATATCTTATTCGCATATATTTGACAAGTGCACATGGGAATCTTATCCTGCATGGGCTTCAACACATTCTCATCAATATCGATTAGAAACTTAGGCTTCCTATGCAAAATTCTAGGAGGCATTTTAATTGGTAAAGTTGACTCAACATTAGGAATTTCTTCAATATTTATTTGAGATGGGATATGGCATACCTTCAATTGGAAGTGAAAAAGATGAAAATGACATACCTTCAACTTGATGTGTGAATGATGGCATGCCACCAACTTGAGAAGAAAATGAAGATGTACCTTCTACTTCACCTGTGAAAGATGGAGTGTCTCCAATTTGAGAAGATAATAATGGTGTTCCTTCAACTTGACCTATGGACTATGGAGTGCCTCCAACTTGGAGATTCACTTTCCTCATCACACAAAGGTTTTGCATTCATTCCCTTTGTACAACCAATTCCATCTCTCTCTTAGCTTCATTAGATGTCTCTTGTTCCTCTTCAATTGGTAATGGTGGAATGTCTTCTTGTATGGTTGACAATTTCCTACTTTCCCGAATTCACCTCATTCTTTCTCTTTTCCTCTCATTCTCAACTTCATGCTCTTCTAGTGTTAGAGTCTTTGCTCATTTTCTTGGCATGATGGTGATTTCTACAAGCATGATGAATAAGACAATGATAATTAGAACCTTTATAATGAGAATGAATAATGGTCACAATGAAAAAATACAAAATAAGTTATCATGTTTGGTGATTTGCATCACTTTAGGAGCTCCAATTTCGTGAAATTCATCACTTTCCTTGTTTATTAAGATATGATATACCATGATCAAAGTCATCATAAATAGAACAAAAATCATTAAAAGATATGATAGACCAAAAAACTGTACCAAAAAGCACTCAAATTCCTTGAATTGACAACATCAAGATCATGAGAAAACTTCCCTAATTCTTGCGTATGTTCATGTGTGAGCATTTCCTAGGCTAGGAAAGTATCATGGAGGTCTCTAAAATACTTTTAAACTCATCCAAATACACAAATATCATGCACCTCCCCTTGTGGTGAAAGACTAGCTTGATTTATACCCATTTTCTCAACCAAATCAACAACTTGTTCTTCATGTTCATGGTTGTTTTAGGTTTGATAAAACTCATTTTTATGATGCCCAGGTTGTCCTAGACATGCATAAGGTTCATAACTTCTAAAAATCAATCTGTAGTTCATTTTCTTGACCCATGGAAAAAGTTATAACCATTGTCCCAAAGTCTAGAGGAAGACGTGTGAAGACAAAAATCATGACTTGAATGAAGCCCTTTGCGAGTAGTTTCAAATTGGGCATGGATTTTACCTTCTTGGACCACGGTAGATGTTGTGATGACTATTTTTAAGCTTCAAACCACCTTCACATACCTTATAACATCCCAAAAATGTGCATAACTCTTCATGTTCAATGGTTGTCCATGACTAGCTAGGCATGACAATCTTCCTAGGACAACAAGGTGACATTTTGGCACAAGATCATATCATTATCCCAGTAGTGCATCACCAAAGGACTTATTCATCTCAATGTGGGATCTAGGAAAACATTAATGAAGGTTTCAAGATGGAAATGATGCCATGAATGCCTCTAAACTTATGATAGTCCTATTGTTGATTTATTTGTGACAGTCTTCTAGGGTAGTCTACATGGTATTTTGCATACTAATTCAACTATCAAGATTGTTCTTGTGATGAGAGGACCATGAGTTAGGTGTATGAACAATCCCCAAACAATAAATAATAATAATCTAGCAAAACATAAGGATTGTCTTACAAAGTGTCATAGGACTATTACTAAGTATGCCCCTCAAGATCCTTGTCTTCCTAAGGATTTAAGAGCCTTATTTCATATGCATTTTCTTTGATTAACATGGTTTCATGACAAGTCTAATGGCTCTTTCTATGGTTGCAAGTTAGGTCAATATGTCTTCACAATTTCAACAAGTTACATGAGGGTTTCATGGAGGATTATTCACATGACAACCATAACAAGGGCTATTATTAGTCAAGATAATGTCATGATAAGGTCATCCAAATGGTGCCATAACAATAGGAAGCTTTCATAGGAAGAAGGAAATGTTTTGATGTTAATGGAAAGGGTAGATGAAGAGGTATTTTTTTGTCTTATATAGTCATGTATAAGTCAAGAAGGGACTATCACAATCCAAAATAATCAAAGACTACCCAAGCCATTAGGACACTCATATACAAAGGTCTCCCAAGTTGTCAAATTCCTAAGTGGGGACTATATGAGAATGGTACAACATTACTAAAGGCCCTAAAACCCTTAAGGAAACTACATATGTAGTGAGAGGGATTATTACAATCCAAGATGGTCAAAGAGTACAATCCTTGACTTCTTTAGGATAGCCAATCCTAGGACTGTCCTAACAACCATTAAACTAATCTCTGTAATTTAGGGTTTTGAAAGGTATATAGTTGATCAAGGTAACCACCATCATGTAGTAACAAAGGACAATTAGGAAATTTTGAAATATTGTTGTGTCATGCATACAAATCATAATGAATAGGTGCATAAGGAATGGCCTAGCCCAAGACACTAAAGATGTCTCCACATCCTCCAACCTTCTCCAAGAGAATTCATACTATGAAACATGCATGGAGAAGTTATCAAAAGGACACCTAACAATTATGTCTAAATGATCAATAGAGACAAGTAGGATTGTCATAATAGGGGGCATAGGATAGTCTAAGATTCAATCCATTGCATGGTTCTATTGAATGAATCATTATGCATATTAAGGAATAAATCCTTCTATATCATCCTAGGGCAAAAATTAAGAGTCTTGGAATCAATTTGGCTCCATTAATAATGAATATGAGTATGACAAACAATTGTTCACTAAAATTATTTTATGAAGTATGTGATATTGCTTTTCTCTTGTATAGGTGAAAATAGGTGAAATGAAGGCATGAAGGGCCGAAACAAGGTGGAAACATGATGAATTTGGAGTCTCTTTGACTGAACTAACTGATATACCTACACATGCATGGATACAATGTTCAATAATGATAGAAAAATATGTTAAAACTAAAAATAGATGATCACATGGATCTTTTACCTCATTTCTTAGCCTTATATGTTACTGCACTACACCATTTTCAAGGTCCTAGTTGGCTGGATTAGTAAGAGGAAACCATGGAAAGGCCTTGAAAATATTTGAGTGATGGAAGAAATAGAAGCCTTTTGGGAAAATGGGTGTAGGATTTTGGGAGAATGGAGTGTTTATTACAAAAAATGAAGTTTCAATCAAGTTTCCATCCTAAAACCTTTTTGCCCTAGACTTGTACATCAATAGTTGCTATGGTAGCAATGACAAGACGCTTGGTAAAAAACTCGCTATTACATCATGAGCTAAGTGAGTTTATAGAGCATGTATGGTAGTGAAAGGGCACATGTGGCAATGTTGGAGTGCATGTAATGACAATTAAGAACATGTATATATTTCTAGAGAATGTTTTAAGGTATCAAAGTGATAAGAAGCAATTGCTCGAGTTTGTCTTTGTTATCGCAAGCCATACTTTGATTTTGATTGCAATGTATGAAGATATACATACATGGTTCATGTGTTTTGGTAAACAACTTTTCACTAAGTATGAAAACATATTTAAAGAACATATATCTCTTAGAACATAAAAAAACATAAAGAACATAAAAGACATAAAGACATAATGAACATAAGAACATATATAAGTGAATTAAATGGACATAACTTCAACATACCTTAGAATTCGATATTGGAGTTGATCAGTTCTCTAAAATATGGGTTCAAAATCCTCAAATGCTTCTTTTTCGCAAGTTTGATTATGAATTATATATAACTCTAGAATAGGATTAGTGAAATTTATGGAAAAATAAACATATGTCATCAAATTCAATCTATATATCAATGGTAATTAGCATTGAAACAATATCACACATGAAACATGAAACTTTCAGTTTAAATAATCAAATTTTCTCCAAAAACATGCAAAATCAGTTCTTCTACATTGTAAAAACAAAAAAGGTGGTGGATTGATCTAAAAATGATTCTTAATATGTCAAACAACATGAAAAGCATTTTCTTGTCCAATATACTACATGAAAAGCAGGAATAACAGTCATGTGGCATCTGAATCACGGATCCCACATGTTTTTTTCCTATTTTTCTTGCTTCCCACAATGCTAGTGCATTCTGAGAAGCATGAAAACATAAAGCTTCGTGCC
>BSBN01002296.1:0-51336 GCA_027924645.1 Cunninghamia lanceolata | reverse complement strand
CTGCACACCACTACAAATCCAAAACAACCCCTGCTTGACCACTTAGCACCCCTTTTGAGGGTACTCCAAATCATATAACCCTTCCCTCCAAACTGAAGCGAGCAACACCCACACTCTCAAATGCACCCAGATACTTTGAGGTACGAATTTTTGCCCATGATTAATGTTGCTATGAACACCAATACCAATACAGTTTAGCTACTAAATCTTGCCCATTCAAATCAGTTCTACACAGACCCAGACCACTAGCCTACTTCAGCCTACAAATAGCTTCCCACATAACGAAACTCCACTTCCTATGAAGGAGGTTGCCAGACCAAAGGAACTGCCGAGACAAACTCTCAAAGTCTTTGATAAAGCTGAAAGGTGCAGAGAGAACAAAACATCTGTACAGAGGAAGATTCTGCACCACTGACTTTAGAAGAGTCACCCTACCCACAGAAGAGAGCCACCTGTTAGTCCAATGACTAACCAGATTTATGAACTTATCCATAATCTCCTACCAGAACAATTTAGGGAGGGAAGCAATAGCAAGCAGAATACCAAGATACACAAAAGGAAGAGTGCTAATCTAGAAATGAAGGATACCAGCAATTCTCCTTTGAATAGCTCGCGGAGTATGAAAGAAGTAGATAAAAGACTTCCCCTCATTAATTTTCTAACCTGACGTAGTCAAATAATAATCTAGAACCCTGCGCCAACCAGAAGCCTCCTCAACCTTGGGTTTGCCCATCAGAGCTGTGTCATCAATAAACTGCAAATGTGACTAAGGGGTAAGTGCAAGAAGATGGGGGGCCAAAAAGGGGTCTTAAGTGGCCACTTTTTTTCTGAAATTAGGAAATACTGGCCTTGGATGAGAAATTGAGCATAGTTACACTCAAAATTTGGAGATGCAACCAAAACAATGTTCGTAGTGCTCTGAGTCTACTTTCTAAACTATTATTTTGTTTTGAAAATGGCATAGATTAAGGGGTTCAAAAGAGGGAGCCATAGAAATTGGTGTTGTTTCTGTCAAAAAAACATAACATAGCATGTTTTGTGGCTCCCTCAAAAGGTCAACTTTTTTTTGGTATTTTTAAAATCGCTTCAGTGAGAAATTAGCTAATAGCATGTAGTTTATGCCTGATTTTTCTAATAATTTTTTGATGAATATTTGATTTTTTACTAATTTTTAAAGTGGACACATCCTAAAAAATAGAATTTTGGCCATGCTACCCCTATAAATTTTGAAAACTAATTGAAAATCATTTTTTTATTTTTTTAATATTTGTAGAATGGAGTCTAGTTTCTAAATATGTAATTTTTTTGAAATTTGAATAAACAGTTATTTTACAATGAAAAAAAGACCAAACAGTGGTTTTTGCCTAAAAATGGACACACAAACAAAAGAAATTAAAGATGAAAGGCTTAACATTGTTAAAATGTGAAAAAAATCACATCGTCAAATAGCTAAGAGAAAGCCTAACATTACCCATGTGTTCAATTTATTCAACCTTGAAACACGTGCAAATCTGAGGGTTAGCACGAACAAAATTATGTGAAATTTTGAAGAATATAGAAAAACACGTCTGTGACTGTTCATAAGGCACTCCAAGCCTTTGGGTTGGAAATCCAAAGCAAATCCCAAGCCCAAGGCTTGGGATTCCCAAAGCAAGAAATAACGTGAGCGCGTTATAACACGCTCGCGTTATGTTTTGCCTTGCATTTTTCTTTCCCGCAAGTCTGTCTTTTGTCATGTTTGACATAACGCGAGCGCGTTATAACGCGCTCGCGTTATGTCCCACTCAAATTTTTTTACATTCAAGGCTATTAATCATGAGGGTTAAGGGATAAGGGATAGAGTTGGAGGGTTTAGGGATAATGGATTAGTGTTTAAGGTATAGTATCGAGCCCGTTGAGGGTCTAGGAATAAGGATAGCGTTTAAGGTTTAGGGATGAGGGATGACAGATTACGGTTTAGGGTTTAGGGATAGAGTTGAGGGTCGAGGATTCAAAGTTAAGGGTTGAGGGATTAGGGTTTGACATTGAGGGTTGAGGGTTGAGGTTCAAGGGTCAAGGGTTTAGGGATAGGGTTTAGGGTCGAGGGATTAGGGTTAAAGTAGAGTGTGGAGGGTGTAAGGATTAGGGATAGGGTTGGAATGTTTAGGGATAAGGGATTAGGGTTTAAGGTATAGTATCAAGTCTATTGAGGGTTTAGGAATAGGGATAGCATTTAGGGATTAGGGATGAGGGATAATAGTTGAGAGATGATGGATTAGGGTTGAGGGTTGAGGGATTAGGGTTTAGGGTTTAGGGATAAGGTTTAGGGTTGAGGGTTGAGGGATTAGGGTTTAAGGTATAGTGTTGAGGGTTGAGGGTTGAGGGTTTAGGTTTAAGGTTTAGGGTTGACGGATTAGCATTTAATGTCGAGGTTAGGGTTAGAGTGTCGAGGGTAGAGGGATTAGGGATAGGGTTTAGGGTTGAAGGTTTAAGGATTGAGGGTTGAGGCTTTAGGGATGAGGGTTTAAGGCTTAAGATATAGTGTCAAGTGTTGAGGGTGTAGGGATAGGGTTTAAGTTTTAAGGGTTAAGGGTTGAGGGATAGGGATTAGGGTTTAAGGTATAGTGTTGAGGGTTGAGGGATCAGAGTTAAGGGTTGAGGGATTAGGGTTTGACGTTGAGGGTTGAGGGTTGAGGTTCGAGGGTCAAGGGTTTAGGGATAGGGTTGAAGGTCGAGGAATTAGGGTTAAAGTAGAGTGTGGAGGGTATAAGGATTAGGGATAGGGTTTGAGGGTTTAGGGATAAGGGATTAGGGTTTAAGGTATAGTATCGATTTTGTTGAGGGTGTAGGAATAGGGATAGCATTTAGGGTTTAGGGATGAGGGATTAGAGTTGAGGGATAATGGATTAGGGTTGAGGGTTGAGCAATTAGGGTTTAGGGATAAGGTTTAGGGTTGAGGGCTGAGGGATTAGGGTTTAAGGTATAGTGTTGAGGGTTTAGGGATAGGGTTTAGGGTTGAGGGATTAGGATTTGAAGTTGAGGGTTGAGGGTTTAGGGTTTAGGGTTAGGGTTGAGAGATGAGGGATCAGAGTTAAGGGTTGAGGGAATAGGGTTTGACGTCGAGGGTTGAGGGTTGAGGTTCGAGGGTCAAGGGTTTAGGGATAGGGTTGAGGTTGAAGGGATTAGGGTTAAAGTAGAGTGTGGAGGGTGTAAGGATTAGGGATAGGGTTGGAGGGTTTAGGGATAAGGGATTAGAGTTTAAGGTATAGTATCGAGTTTGTTGAGGGTTTATGAATAGGGATAGCATTTAGGGTTTAGGGATGAGGGATTAGAGTTGAGGGATGAGGGGTTAGGGTTGAGGGTTGAGGGATTAGGGTTTAGGGATAAGGTTTAGGGTTGAAGGTTGAGGGATTAGGGTTTAAGGTATAGTGTTGAGGGTTGATGGTTTAGGGATAGGGTTTAGGTTTGAGTGATTAGGGTTTAGGGTTGATAAATTAGGGTTTAATGTTGAGAGTTGAGGGTTCAGGGTTGAGGGTTGAGGTTGAGGGATAGGGTTAATAGTCAAGGGATTAGGGTTAAATAAGAGTGTCGAGGGTAGAGGGATTAGGGTTTAAGGTATAGTATCGAGCCTGTTGAGGGTCTAGGAATAGGGATAGCTTTTAGGATTTACGAATGAGGGATTAGAGTTGAGGGATGATGGATGACAGATTAGGGTTGAGGGTTGAGGCATTAGGGTTTAGGGACAAGGTTTAGAGTTAGGGTTGAGGGATTACGGTTTATGGTATAGTGTTGAGGGTTTAGGGATAGGGTTTAAAGTTGAGGGATTAGAATTTGACGTTGAGGGTTTAGGGTTTAGGGTTAGGGTTGAAGGTCTAGGGATCAGAGTTAAGGGTTGAGGGATTAGGGTTTGATGTTGAGGGTTGAGGGTTGAGGTTCGAGGGTCAAGGGTTTAGGGATAGGGTTGAGGGTCGAGGAATTAGGGTTAGAGTTGAGTGTGGAGGGTATAAGGATTAGGGATAGGGTTGGAGGGTTTAGGGATAAGGGATTAGAGTTTAAGGTATAGTATCGAGTCTGTTGAGGGTTTAGGAATAGGGATAGCATTTAGGGTTTAGGGATGAGGGATTAGAGTTGAGGGATGATGGATTAGGGTTGAGGGTTGAGGGATTAGGGTTTAGGGATAAGGTTTAGGGTTGAGGGTTGAGGGAATAGGGTTTAAGGTATAGTGTTGAGGGTTGATGGTTTAGGGATAGGGTTTAGGTTTGAGGGATTAGGGTTTAGGGTTGATGAATTAGGGTTTAATGTTGAGAGTTGAGGGTTGAGGGTTGAGGGTTGAGGTTGAGGGATAGGGTTAATGGTCAAGGGATTAGGGTTAAATAAGAGTGTCGAGGGTAGAGGGATTAGGGTTTAAGGTATAGTATCGAGCCTGTTGAGGGTCTAGGAATAGGGATAGCATTTAGGGTTTAGGAATGAGGGATTAGAGTTGAGGGATGACAGATGACAGATTAGGGTTGAGGGTTGAGGGATTAGGGTTTAGGGACAAGGTTTAGGGTTAGGGTTGAGGGATTAGGGTTTAAGGTATAGTGTTGAGGGTTTAGGGATAGGGTTTAGGGTTGAGGGATTAGAGTGAAGGGTTGAGGGACTAGAATTTGACGTTGAGGGTTTAGGGTTGAAGGTCGAGGGATCAGAGTTAAGGGTTGAGGGATTAGGATTTAAGGTATAGTATCGATTATGTTGAGGGTGTAGAAATAGGGATAGCATTTAGGGTTTAGGGATGAGGGATTAGAGTTGAGGGATGACGGATTAGGTTGAGGGTTGAGGGATTAGGGTTTAGGGATAAGGTTTAGGGTTGAGGGCTGAGTGATTAGGGTTTAAGGTATTGTGTTGAGGGTTTAGGGATAGGGTTTAGGGTTGAGGGATTAGAGTGAAGGGTTGAGGGATTAGGATTTGATGTTGAGGGTTGAGGGTTGAGGGTTAGGATTGAGAGATGAGGGATCAGAGTTAAGGGTTGAGGGTTGAGGTTTGAGGGTCAAGGGTTTAGGGATAGGGTTGAGGTTGAAGGGATTAGGGTTTAAGGTATAGTGTTGAGGGTTGATGGATCAGAGTTAAGGGTTGAGGGTTGTAAGGATTAAGGATAGGGTTGGAGGGTTTAGGGATAAGGGATTAGAGTTTAAGGTATAGTATCAAGTCTGCTGAGGGTTTAGGAATAGGGATAGCATTTAGGGTTTAGGGATTAGGGATTAGAGTTGAGGGATGATGGATTAGGGTTGAGGGTTGAGGGATTAGGGTTTAGGGATAAGGTTTAGGGTTGAGGGTTGAGGGATTAGGGTTTAAGGTATAGTGTTGAGGGTTGATGGTTTAGGGATAGGGTTTAGGTTTGAGGGATTATGGTTTAGGGTTGATGAATTAGGGTTTAATGTTGAGAGTTGAGGGTTGAGGGTTGAGGGTTGAGGTTGAGGGATAGGGTTAATGGTCAAGGGATTAGGGTTAAATAAGAGTGTCGAGGGTAGAGGGATTAGGGTTTAAGGTATAGTATCGAGCCTGTTGAGGGTCTAGGAATAGGGATAGTGTTTAGGGTTTAGGAATGAGGGATTAGAGTTGAGGGATGACGGATGACAGATTAGGGTTGAGGGTTGAGGGATTAGGGTTTAGGGACAAGGTTTAGGGTTAGGGTTGAGGGATTAGGGTTTAAGGTATAGTGTTGAGGGTTTAGGGATAGGGTTTAGGGTTGAGGGATTAGAGTGAAGGGTTGAGGGACTAGAATTTGACGTTGAGGGTTTAGGGTTGAAGGTCGAGGGATCAGAGTTAAGGGTTGAGGGATTAGGATTTAAGGTATAGTATCGATTCTGTTGAGGGTGTAGGAAAAGGGATAGCATTTAGGGTTTAGGGATAAGGGATTAGAGTTGAGGGATGACGGATTAGGGTTGAGGGTTGAGGGATTAGGGTTTAGGGATAAGGTTTAGGGTTGAGGGCTGAGGGATTAGGGTTTAAGGTATAGTGTTGAGGGTTTAGGGATAGGGTTTAGGGTTGAGGGATTAGAGTGAAGGGTTGAGGGATTAGGATTTGATGTTGAGGGTTGAGGGTTGAGGGTTAGGGTTAAGAGATGAGGGATCAGAGTTAAGGGTTGAGGGATTAGGGTTTGACGTCGAGGGTTGAGGGTTGAGGTTCGAGGGTCAAGGGTTTAGGGATAGGGTTGAGGTTGAAGGGATTAGGGTTTAAGGTATAGTGTTGAGGGTTGATGGATCAGAGTTAAGGGTTGAGGGATTAGGGTTGAGGGTTGTAAGGATTAGGGATAGGGTTGGAGGGTTTAGGGATAAGGATTAGAGTTTAAGGTATAGTATCGAGTCTATAGAGGGTGTAGGATTAGGGATAGCATTTAGGGTTTAGGGATGAGGGATTAGAGTTGAGGGATGATGGATTAGGGTTGAGGGATTAGGATTTGATGTTGAGGGATGACAGATTAGGGTTGAGGGATTAGGATTTGACGTTGAGGATTGAGGGATTAGGATTTGACGTTGAGGGTTTAGGGATAGGGTTGAGGGTTGAGGGATTAGGATTTGATGTTGAGGGTTTAGGGATAGGATTGAGGGATTAGGATTTGATGTTGAGGGTTGAGGGTTTAGGGATAGGGTTGAGGGATTAGGATTTGACATTGAGGGTTGAGGATCGAGGGATCAGAGTTGAGGGTTTAGGGATTAGGGTTTGACGTTGAGGGTTGAGGGCATTTTCTATCATGAACTTGATTATGAGGGCTTGCCCCTTCATTGTTATGCCTATCATATGGCGGAGCATCTGGCAAGCCCTTGCAAGAAAAAGATGTGATCAATGCAAAGGATGTGATGAATGTATAGCAGGATAAAACGCGAGCGCATTATAGCGCGAGCGCGTAGTTTTGTATTTCTATTGAAACGGTAAAAAAGTGGTTACCCCATGATCCAGGCCCACATGCTCTGTTTTCTTACTGATTCTACATGTGCTCCGACAAAAAAAGAAGTGCTTTCATGCTATTGGGAAGTTCACATGCACATTTGACACATTGTACCACCTTTGCATGATCTTTCCACCACCTTTTCTGCTTTGCCAACTTGAGGAGGAAATAACATAGTTTTCACACCAAGTTTGATATATATCTATTCAAGTTTCAATTTTTGTAGTGTTGCAATGTTAATTGTGATTCAATTTTAAGAATTTAACATTGAAAAGGAAGCAAGTGGTGAAAAACTCAAATTGTTGAGGAGTTTGATGCAAGAAGATTAAAACACTACATAATTGGGTACTCTCTCCATTCAAATCTTCGTTATTTAGGTATGTCAAGTCTTTACATGCATGTTCTTTACATTTTTCTTATTTCAGATTGAATTACTTTATCATGCTTTATCATACATGTTTAAAATAGACACATTCCCAATCAAGAAAGCAACCTACAATCTCACATGATACCATGTATATTTTCTACACTTGGGCTCTTTAATAATTATGTGTAATAAACAAACCTTAGTTCATACCATGATGTCAAACTATACAAGAATAAATCCTTACAACATAAAAAAAATACAATCCCACTATTATCATGTATTCATTTCTTAGACTAATATTGGTCTCTTTATCATGCTACAGACAAATTCTCCATCATGCCGAGGAAACGATCAAGAATTAAACCAACACAGGAAGAGATAGAAGCTAAGAATGCAAAGAAAGCAATGGCTATGAGGGAACTTCGTGAGAAGAGGAAATTGGACAGGATAAATGAAGACATACCAATTGAAGAGGAACCACAACCATCACAAAGAGATATGGTATTGGCGGCACAAAGAGAATGAATGCAAAAACTTCGTGGTACGAGAGATTTGAATACCATAGTTGGAGACACGTCCTTTACCGCAAGTCAACATGTAGCGACACCATCTACCACATCTCAAGTTGAGAGTACATCATCACTCACTTGTGATGAAGGAGGTACGCCATCGTTCCCACCTCAACCTCAAGGTATGTCATCTATTCCATCTTTGATCGAAGGTATGCCATCTAACCCATCTCATTTAAATGTTGATGAAATTCCTAATGTTGAGATGAATTTACCTAACTTGACACCACCTAGAATTTTGCATAGAAAGCCAAAGTATTTGATTGATATTGATGAGAATATTTTGCAGCCAATGGAAGGTAAGATTCCAAAATGCACTTGTAGAAGATATGCTAATAAGATTTGGAGATTGTTCTTTGAAAAGTTAAATGAGACTGCAAGATGTCAACTATTCGTTGAAATGATGCGAAGTATAAAGTATAGGTCTATCATGAAGATTCTTGGGTTGAGAACATCAGAGGCTTCAAGTGAAAAATCTATTGTCAAGAATCTAATGAGTGCGTATGAGAGTGTGGGTAACACCTCACGCACAAAAGATAGTAATGCAACACGGCGTGTGATTACATCGACTATAGTAAGTAGTCAAACGAGCAAAGCTTGTCTCATTAGAAAGACAAGTCAAGAATTGAAAATTAATAGGAAAACTTTATCAAGAGCCATTGGAAGAAGCCAAAGAATTGAGGACACTAATGCTAATGAATTATGGGCGTTCTCGGGGAGACTACCATGAAAAGATAAACCAATTGTTAAAGCATTGAGATCACTAATTGAAGACTTTTGGAAGAATTACACAAGGGTATCTCCGAATCAAAGGGATGTGGTAAGAAGGAGAATCAGTAGTCAAAATCGCGAACCACATCCAAAGCATTTTTTTGATGAGACTCAAACACAGTTTTATGGTAAATTTCTAGAGAAGTATCCTCAAATTAAAATTTGTCAAAGATATTTTGAAATGCTAAAACCTTTCTATGTTAAGATAAATCACACACGCACTACTTGTTGTTGTAGATTACATATTGAATTTTCTAACCATTTTGATGCTTATAGGTCTATATGTTTAGATATGCGTACTAACAATGATTTGCAAGGTTGTGCCATATGTGCCCCACCAACATCTTCAAGAGACTTCATATCAACAATTTTATGTGAAAGAGAGGAAGGTCAAATACTCTACAAGAAATTATGCTTGGATGGCACATGTCATCGTTGCGGTGGCTTGCAACATTTGCCAATATGTGAACATATGGAAATAACACATGCGGTTGGAAACGAACTAGTAGAGTTTGGCAAGTATAAAACAGTGGCATACAATACAAAAGATGGTAAAGAAGCAAAGAGGTGTGAATTAGTTATTGAAAAGATTCCAGTGTATCAGTTTATGCCTATATTTCGTGACAGCATAGTGTATGAGTATGCAAGACATGCCCATAGAGTTATGCAAGGACACATTTCCGGTTGGTAGCATTGTTTCAGTCGTCAACTTTGCAGAGAACTACAGTCTACAGCCACAGCGTGAGGTGCAATCACAATATTACAATTCCACACAGGTTTCTATATTTGTGCACATTGCATTCATTCATGTGAATGATAGTACAGAGGATGACAGAAAGATCATAAGGGAGTATAATTTCTATATTAGTGATGATCACACGCATTCTATGGAGTTCGTGCAAGGTTGCTTTCAGGTGTTCTACAATGATTTGGCTAGAAGGGGCATATCATTCAGTTAGCATATCATATGGTCAAATAATTGTGCGTCACAATTCAAGAACTCACAAAATTTCTATTTGCTGAGTAGGAGGCATAATTTTACAGGTATTCAACATATGTGAAACTTTTGTGAGGCTGGGCATGGAAAGGGGGAGCATGATGGTGTAGGAGCATGTATCAAAAGAGCCATAGCATGAGAAGAGTTAAAGTATAAAGACAATGCAAAGTTGACAAATGCAAAATCAATTGTCGAGTGGTGTAATGCTTCCATGGGTCCAGGTAATGAAGGTAAGTCTTTAGTTCGTAGATTTTTTTGGTTGATAAATGATACTAACATTGCACCATATGAGGATTGTTGTACACTGACAGGATCAAATGAGATGCACTCTTTTAGAAGCTCAATTGCAGGTTCATGGAGTATCGATACACGAAAGATGTCATGCTTTTGTTCTTCCTGTACAATTCAATTATGGGATGAGTGCGAGTCAAAGGAGTGGGTTGACAAATGGCAGTTAAGTTATCTTAGCCCACTTGACATGTATCGACCCCCGACGGCACTGGAACTAACACAGATGGAATCGTCAGTTGACTTTGACCACAATCAGATTTAGTTCAACCAGGTAATATAGGGCACATATATGCATCTAATTTCATCTAGTTCAACCAGGTAATGTCATCTTACTTTGTAGTGTGTTTTTGTAATGTTGACTAATTTCATCTAATTTGCTACACATATCAATGTAGGGCACGTATATGCAGTTATTGCAAATGAAGATAATGAAGAGGGAACAGATTATTACTTATGTCATTGTGTTGAGGCCAAAAAGAAATTAGAGGCCCCTGTTACAGATGGAGAAAACATCGAATACCCTACAGGATCAGTGGTTATTACTGGAACATGGCTTAGAAGGTACCCACATAAGAGTGTTAATATTTGGCTATTTCAGGACTTTGACATGCATCGGAAGATTCTTCATTACTCGAACCTTGTCGTGGCATCCAATGTTCATTTGATAAAGTATCGGGGTAGACCTTTGAACAAAATATTATGGAAGGTGCGTGAGTCTGACCATGAAGCAATACTTGACACAATAAAGAGTAGAGTAGACCTGGATGGTTCATTGGATTAATTTGTAAGTATTCACATTGATTTTGTAAAGTTATGTTACATTGAGTTGTAAGTATGCACATTAATTTGTAAGGTTTGTCTTTTTTTATTTCCTCCTACATTTTTACACATATGTACACATTTTTACATTATCATGTTATGCATTTTTGGTGTCCTGCTCCTGATGCGACCAAACTCATAACTCACCCTACTAGACACCATTTGATGATCTCTCCAACACTCTGGATCCAGGGCGCCCAATCATGATAATGACCTATATACCATTCTCCCAAGGCGCTCATAATGAATGAAAAGAAGACCAAGGGCGCCCAAGCTTAATAGACTTATTTTTTTCAATTTTGATGATCCAAACTCTTGCAATATGACATCCACTTTCATGCCTTTAGATCTTCCTTCACATATAGGGCGCCAAATCAAGTTGAAAAATCTACATAAGGGTGCCAAACTGGATGAAAGGAGACATGAAATGCGGCTTAGGACTCCATGCTAAGGCTTGAGCCATTAAAGTCTCTTGATATTAGGCGCTCATGATGATGAAACTTAGAGCTTTTTCCTTTCCTATGCGCTCATCTAAAATGTTTGAATGATAAGGAGCACCTCAACCTCTATAAAGTACATTGGGCACCAAATCAAGGTGATTTTAAGTCACTTTGAGTCATTTGGGGTCAGTTTGAGTCTTTGAGTCATGTTGCAAAAAAGTGTCAATGTTGTCAAGTTGCACAAAGCAACTTTTGCATTTTTGGTGTCCTACTCGTGATGTGACCAAACTGACTATTCCAACGTGTCCGGATGGGTACATTTACGCTAGGCATGGTCTTGTTTTTCACCCAAACATGTCGAAATAGTCGGAGCTACATTGTACCGACGATATCCCTGAAGAGTCCAAAGTGCAAAAAGGTAGCAATCTTTGACGAGATGTTACTCAAAAACTGTGTCACTTAGAAACATTCTGTCTAAGGCAACGTGATCACGTAGAGTGCCTCTACAATAACCTCTCTCAGTTTTTTATAGCTCTGAGGCATTTGCCCGTGGTGAAAGGTTTTCTGCTGCCCCAAAAATCGTCAGAAGAAGGCAGTGTAAAGTTGCAAAGGGGTGTAACTTTTGTCCTGCTCCTGATGCGACCAAACTGACTATTCCAACGCGTCCAAATGGGTACATTTACGCTAGGCATGGTCCTATTTTTCACCCAAACATGTCAAAACAGTCAAAGCTACATTGTACCGACGATATCCCTGAAGAGTCCAAAGTGCAAAAATGCAACAATCTTTGACGAGATGTTACTCAAAAATTGTGTCACTTAGAAACATTTTGTCTAAGGCAATGCGATCACGTAGAGTGCCTCTATAATAACCTCTCTCAGTTTTTTATAGCTCTGAGGCATCTGCCCGTGGTGAAAGGTTTTCTGCTAGCCCAAAAATCGTCAGAAGGAGGCAGTGTAAAGTTGCAAAGGGGTGTAACTTTGGTCCTGCTCCTTATGCGACCAAAATGACTATTCCAACGCGTCTAAATGGGTACATTTACGCTAGGCATGGTCCTATTTTTCACCCAAACATGTCAAAATAGTCGGAGCTACATTGTACCGACGATATCCCTGAAGAGTCCAAAGTGCAAAAATGCAGCAATCTTTGACGAGATGTTACTCGAAAACCATGTCACTTAGAAACATTCCGTCTAAGGCAACGCGATCATGTAGAGTGCCTCTACAATAACCTCTCTCGGTTTTTTATAGCTCTGAGGCATTTGCCCATAGTGAAAGGTTTTCTGTTGCCCCAAAAATCGTCAGAAGGAGGCAGTGTAAAGTTGCAAAGGGGTGTAACTTTTGTCCTGCTCCTGATGCGACCAAACTGACTGTTCCAACGCGTCTGAATGGGTACATTTACGCTAGGCATGGTCCTATTTTTCACCCAAACATGTCAAAACAGTCGGAGCTACATTGTACCGACGATATCCTTGAAGAGTCCAAAGTGCAAAAAGGCAGCAATCTTTGACGAGATGTTACTTGAAAACTGTGTCACTTAGAAACATTCTATCTAAGGCAACGGGATCATGTAGAGTGCCTCTACAATAACCTCTCTTAGTTTTTTATAGCTCTGAGGCATTTGCCCGTGGTGAAAGGTTTTCTGCTGCCCCAAAAATCATCAGAAGGAGGCAATGTAAAGTTGCAAAGGGGTGTAACTTTCATCCTGCTCATGATGTGACCAAACTGACTGTTCCAACGCATCTGAATGGGTACATTTACGCTAGGCATGGTCCTTTTTTTTACCCAAATATGTCAAAAACAGTCGGAGCTACATTGTACCGACGATATCCCTAAAGAGTTCAAAGTGCAAAAAGGCAACAATCTTTGACGAGATGTTACTCAAAAATTGTGTCACTTAGAAACATTATGTCTAAGGCAACACGATCATGTAGAGTGCCTCTACAATAACCTCTCTCGGTTTTTTATAGCTCTGAGGCATTTGCCCATGGTGAAAGGTTTTCTGTTGCCTCAAAAATTGTCAGAAGGAGGCAGTGTAAAGTTGCAAAGGGGTGTAACTTTCGTCCTGCTCCTGATGCGACCAAACTGACTATTCCAACGCTTCTGAATGGGTACATTTACGCTAGGCATGGTCCTATTTTTCACCCAAACATGTCAAAACAGTCGGAGCTACATTGTACCGACGATATCCCTGAAGAGTCCAAAGTGCAAAAAGGCAGCAATCTTTGACGAGATGTTACTCAAAAATCGTGTCACTTAGAAACATTCTATCTAAGGCAACAGGATCACGTAGAGTGCCTCTACAATAACATCTCAGTTTTTTATAGCTCTGAGGCATTTGCCCGTGGTGAAAGGTTTTCTGCTGCCCCAAAAATCGTCAGAAGGAGGCAGTGTAAAGTTGCAAAGGGGTGTAACTTTCATCCTGCTCGTGATGTGACCAAACTAACTATTCTAATGCGTCTGAATGGGTACATTTACGCTAGGCATGGTCCTATTTTTCACCCAAATATGTCGAAACAGTCGGAGCTACATTGTACCGACGATATCCCTGAAGAGTCCAAAGTGCAAAAAGGCAGCAATCTTTGACGAGATGTTACTCAAAAATTGTGTCACTTAGAAACATTCCGTCTAAGGCAATGCGATCACGTAGAGTGCCTCTACAATAACCTCTCTCAATTTTTTATAGCTCTGAGCCATTTGCCCGTGGTGAAAGGTTTTCTGCTGCCCCAAAAATCGTCAGAAGGAGGCAGTGTATTAAGTCAGGATGAAAGCCTATTCACTCTAGGCGCCTGTTTTTGACCAAATCACACATGTGCCTTGAACAAGTGATGCTACAAGTGGTGAACAAAATGGGCGCCTTAAAGAATTGAGCCCTCCAAATCACACATCACCCCAAAAGGATAACTGTTGTGACCAAATCACACATCACCCCATCAGATTGGGAACCCCCTCTTTTCTTGCTCAGGTGCTTTGCACAGGAGTTGTTATGTGTCATTTTGGCCAAGGTTTTCTGGAGCAGTGAAGACGTTAGGAAGGGGATGATCGTTTGGATAGTTTTGAATGCTTTATTTCTCCTTGTTTAAACTAGGCGCTCACTGAGGATTGGAGTAGCCTTTGCACCCTCACATCATGTTAATCGGCATTTCAGAGGCGATCATAGTATAGGAAGATTTGCGCCTTGAAGAAGAGAGTTATCTGGTGAGCGCTTAGGAGTTCTGGCGCCTAGGGGAAAGCTCTAGGTAGAGCGCCTTCAAACTTTGACAGTGAAGTGCCTTAAGGAGTTGGATGATGTTTTTGCCTAGAGTGGAGATGATGTTTTTAGTGCCTTAAGGATGATGATGGAGCTCCTTGGAGTCAAGTTAGTCTGGAGCACCTTAAGAAGGTAAAGCACTTCAAATGTAAACACAAGTGTTTTGAGCGCCCTAATGAGAAGTTGTCTTGGCACCATAAGTTGTTCAAACCAAGATATGCGCCTTGGATAGTTGCAAAGGCCTAATTTAGCGCCCAAGGTTGGAAGACTCTTTGTGAGCGCCCAGTGTTTGAAAGCTCTTTGTGTTTGGTGCATTAAAATGAATTTGGCACCTAAGTAGTATTGAAACACTCAACTGAGCGCCTAAAGCCCATGAGAGAAGCGATATGTGCCTTGATAGGAATATCATGGAAGATGAGTTTATTGAATGGCGCCTTGAATGACTTGGTTGATTAAGTGTTTTAGTGCCTAGATATGGGATGAATCATTGAGCGCCTTTGGTTGAGATGATGTCAGCACCTTTGAGATTATAGCACCTTGGAGTCAAGTTCGAAGGAGCACCTTGAGAAGGTAAAACACTTCAAATGTTTTCAAGCAATTGGAGAAGTCACTTAGTGCCTAGAAGGAATTCCAGAGCAAGAGGGTTGGAGCGCCTTAAGCTTCAAGTCAAATATGCACCTAGACCTCTACCCTTTAGCAAGTTGAAGCCCTCTGAGCCTTGACAAAGTGAGAATGCCTTATAGTGAATATGCGCCTTGGGCAAGGTTGAATACAAAGTTGAGGAGTATATCATAATGAGTAAGTGCACTGGAGGGTTAGATGATAAAGACTAGCACCTTGAGTCAAAATTTTGACGTGAGAAGTCTTGCAAGATCAAACCCTGGAGTGCGCCTTAGAGAGAACCTATTGATCCTTTGCTTTGACAAGATTTGGGCGCCAGAATGATCCTTAATAAATGGAATGTATCTACACCAATTTTGAGCCTTTAGGGAAGTGATGGTGTCCAGATGAGTTTTGAGTCCCTTTGAGTGTTGAGATTGTTAGAGATAGGTGCCTTGATGAATGAAATGTGCCTTGAAGACCATGTGCGCCTAGAGAAGATAAGTGCCTAGTTGAGATAAAGAGGTGTTTCTGGCACCTAGGGAAGAAGAGAGGTAATTTCAGGGAGATAAGTGCGCCTAAGAGTTTTAGCGCCCTCAATCAAATTGCACCTTTTTGCCTTGGAGAATATAAGGTGAGGATTTGAGTTGAAAGTTTGAGAAAGTAGATTGAGCGCCCTGTGTTGGAGGAATCAAGTTGGATAAGCACTTGAAGAACTTGCATTAAGTGTTTTAGTGTCTTGGTATGGTTTGGAGCGCCTTGTTGAGGAGATACCCTGATTTAATCCAAGATAGAGCACCCTAGAATTGAATATGCGCCTTGTTGGAGGAATATATGCGCCTTGTTGGAGAAAGATATGTGCCTTGAATGAGAGTTTGTGTGCCTTAACCAAGAATGATGATTGAAGTCACAATCTCATGTTTGTGCGCCTAGGTCTAGAAGCAAGATTTGAGCACCTTAGGATAGGGTTTTTTGCACCTTGTCTTGGAGAGTGAATTTGTGCCTTGGATGATGTTGAAGCGCCTTGGGATGAAATGCACCCAAACTTACAGAGGGCCTTCAGTGAGGGAGTTGAAGAGAGTGCTTAGAGGAAGGATAGCCTTAAGATCAAACTAAGTACTTAGAAACCTAAGATTAGCGCCTTATTTGAAGTTATACACCTATTCTGGTGCCAGAGAGTGAGTTTGAGTGTGAAGAAGTGAATGTCTGCGCCTTGAAGGGGATACAAAGGGAAGATGATGCACCTTGATGGGTTGATGATGGAAATTTGTGCTTTGGAGCTAAATGTGCGCCTTGAATCTAAATGATATTTGAGTGCTTAGAGGTAAATAGGGGCGCCTTTGAGAATTCTTTGTGCTTTAAGGAATGGATTGTGGCGCTTTGGACTAAGGTAAGTCCTGAGCACTTCCAATAATTTTAAGGAGCGCCTTGAAGGAGATAGTACCTAGAGAAGAAAAGATGTCAAGTTTTAACACCTTGGAAGAAATTCCAGATAGTGGTGCCTTCACAGGGTTTTCCAAGTTGGTTCCTTGGTTTGGGATGATCATGCTAAGAAAGAAAATGTGCCTTCAACAAGGTCACATCAAGTCCAACATGTCAATACTCTTCATCACTAATGTCATGTTGAAATTTCAAGGCATCTATCCATTCAAGTTCTCTAAGGAATATCTAGCAAGTGTACTTCATCAATGATAGACATTCATCCATCCAAGTTTCAAGATCTCCCAATCTTCAAAGTTTCAAAGTCCACAACTCCAAGAGGGTCACTCCAAGGGTCATCATGAAGGATCACTTCATCTTCGTCTTATCATCAAGCAATGCTTCATCCAGTCCTAGAGAGATCTCTACTTCATGTCATCATCATCTACTCTTAAGATGATAATCCTTGGAAGTCAAGTGTTTCAAAGATTCTTTGAGAAATTGACAAGTTGTAACCCAGGCGCCAAAACCCTTGAGAATCCTCCTATCTGGCGCCTAGTTAGAAGAACACTAATATTGCACCTAAGTGAATTTGAGTGTCAATATAGAGTCATCAAACCCCACCAAATGTTCATCCATGTCTCTACCACCTCAAGGAAGCACCCAGCTTAGGATGGCGCCTAGTCTGGTCTCTACTACCTTCAGTTGGCGCCTAACCCTAAGAGTCTTGCAACTATGATGTTCATCCATGCAACAAGCAAGGTGATGCTCCCTTGTGATATTATGAGGTGTTGACATTCAGTTGACATCATTGAGTTTGATTGAGTTGATCAAGTGTAGACGCCATTGTAAACATCAAGGCTTCAAGGCCTTTCTTTTGTATCTCCATTGAATAAGTTGTAACTTCATGCTATTGAAAGCATTATCCATGTAATAAGACATTGCAAGTTGATTGAGTCAAATAACTAGACAAGTACCCAACTCTAAGGTTGATTCATTCAAGTAGTTATCTTTGATGTATATCTTTGTGTTGTTGAAGTAGTTGATGAATTGATAGCAAGTAAAATTGTTTAAGTAGGTAAAAATTTTCGTAGAACTAGTTGGGTATCTTACTGTCATGTCCCCGTTTCTGGCCTGATCATCAAATGAAGAATGAGTTAGCCTATTCCTCATTCCCGGAGGCTAATTCTAAATAATGAGGGAATGAATTGGTTTTTGACTAACTTAACTTTTGTTTTTTGCAGGAACAAAGTCAGAAACTTGAAATTAGTTACGTCTGGATGCTAAACTTGACTAAGGCAGGACTTCTAGAGTCAGGGCGCACTTTCTTGCTTGCTCAATGTCAAATGTGCGCCTAACCAAGAATCATGGAGCTTTGAAGCACTTTAATCACATCAACTAGGGTGCCTAAGTGCATAGAGGTATAATGAATCTTCCGGAGAACATGGATAGACAACTAAGTCTCCAACTTGAGTCTTCTAAGTGAATTGGATGATGAAGATAGTCTAGTCATTTTGGGCGCTAGTATCAGGATGAATCATCCAAAATGGGTGCCTAGAACTAGAAGGCGCCAATGCATGAGTTCAAGGATCCTCCATTGGAGCACCTAGCCCAGATGGCTATAGATTGAAAGTTTTAAAGCTAAGTGATGTCTCTTAGGTGAATTCCTAGCCCAGGTGCATGTGTTAGGAAAAACTCTTTGGCTCTGGCGCCTAGAATTGGGAGCTTTGTAAGATGCACCAATTGATGAAACATTTCCATTTTGTGCCTAGAATAGAACTCTCTCACATAGTTGAAATTGACTTGATAGAAGGAGATAAGTCTTAAGGACTAGTTTGGCGCCTCACTTGCCTATCTCACCTTTGAAATGCGCTTTGGTTGATGATCATCATTGATGGCGCCTAGTGAAATGAAAAGCTATTTACATCTCCAGAGGATCAAAATTGGATTAGGAGATCATCCTTGCAGTTGAGATTGACAGAGAAGTGTTAAAGGAATCACTTCAAATGGGCGCCTAAGCTAGTTGAGGCGCATATCAATTCCACTATAACTCTAGACTGACACTTAGGATCCAGTCATCTCCTAAGGCGCAATTCCATTCACCCATGACCTCACTTGGCGTCTAAAACTTGGAAACTCCTTTGGAAAGCTCCTGTTGCACCTAGAAGCATGAGTTTGGGATATCAACTTGCAAAAGGCTTAGAAACTCTTCAAAGATGTTAGGCACAATCCCATGGCACTGGAACTCAGTTTTGGCACCTTCAAGGAATAGCACATGAAGAAACTTGGGAGGTCAGGTGCTTGTAAAAGGGAACACCTTGGAACATCTTCCAGGGGTTGAAGTAGTAAGAAAACATCAAGTGAGTCTAGGCACACTCCCTTGTGTGAACAGTTTAGCTCTGGCGCCTAGCCACAGAGTGAGCCAGAAGAAGTAGTTTGGACATTAGAAGATAGGCGCTCATTCTACAATGAAGCATTCCACCTTCCTAATCAACAAAGACTTGAAAGAATTGACAAAGGAAGCCAAGGCGCACCTTCTACTTGTTTCCACCTCCATAATGCGCCTAACCTTGAAAGGGGATTCAAAGATGTTTGTTAGACCTTTTCACTCAAGGCACTCACCTTAGGCGCACTTTCTAAGTCCTTGTCACCTCAAGGAAACACCTAGTTTGGAAGGCGCTTGCCTTGTTCTCCACTCCTTTCAATTGGCGCCTAGAACACAGAATGCATGAAAGGAGCGCTTAGACTCCAGAGGGCTCATTTGGGTGCCTAGCATTTAAAACACTTTCTTAATGATGATGTTTTGATGCCTACTCTTAGAAACAATCCAGAGCATCCATAAACTCTAATTGGAGCCTAATGTTGACAAGGCGCAACTTCAGGAGGAGGTCACCTCAACTTGGCGCCCAAGTTAGAAAAACCTGTAAATCCTTCAAATATGTGCCTACCTTGTGAGGTGATGAGTTGAACATTCCAAATCTTCACCTATCCTTGTATTTCGATTGAATGAGTTGTACTTCATGCTATTGAAAGCATTTTCCATGTAATAAGACATTGCAAGTTGATTGAATCAAGTAACAAGACAAGTACCCAACTCTAATGTTGTTTCATTCAAATAGTTATCTTGATGTATATCTTTATGTTATTGAAGTAGTTGATGAATTGTTAGCAAGTAAAAGTGTTTAAGTAAGGAAAAATTTTCATAGAACTAGTTGGGTATCTTACACTTACATCATGCCTATCCATCAAACATCACAATGCAATCAAAATCCTAACAACATGCCCATGATCCAAGATCAAGTGCAATCATGCAAAGATATTATCAATCACAAGCCTATTAAGAATGAACTAGAGTCTTCTAGTACCATACTTTTCCATCAAACACCATCATGTAATCCATGGCCTATCAAGCCTATCAAAGAAAATGCAAACATCCTATGTAATACAATCGGACTTTAAATATTTGAAGTAGCCATCTACAAATATCCATTCAAAAGTGGATTTATAATGCAAGTATGGATGCCATCAATAAAAAAGATTTGTATTAACCAAATATCCATATAGTCATACATCAATATCTGTCGATATAAGTATAACATATATACAAAATAGCCATATAGGCATACAATGTCAACTATGTACAATACAAAATATATGTCCACAAATGCCATATAGGCATACAACAGAGGAACACAATAAAAAGTCATTCCCCTCTGGCTGGTGAAGAGAATAAATCACGAGCAGCCTTTGATCTTCTAGGGGATGGAGACATGCATGTGGGTGGTCTACTACGAACCCGAGGGCTACTCCTCCTATTTTGTTCTTCCTGCACCTTTACCTGTTACAAAAAAAAGTATAGACATTAATATATAGAAATTACATGTTATAAAAAAATGAAACATTTAACAAAATAATCACTTACCGCTAACATATAATCTGTCTCCTCGCTTGCCTTAGTAGCAGGAATAGGCCCTGGTGATGTCATGTCCTATAGAAACCATCCAGATAGAAATTAAACTTCAAATCAATAATCTTTTGATTTTTCAAAAATAGACAACTATAACAATGAATGTAAATTGAAATTTACTAATCTGTCTCATACCCCTGTCAATGCCATAGAGCTATGAATCGCAGAGGCCACACCCTGCTCCATTGCCCTATGAACATGGGGAGGTGTATCTGCAGCCTGCATCATCTAGAAATAAAACAACATTATTCAATTACGAAAACTATAATAGTGATGCAAATCATGGCTCCTAACATACACACACATTCATCTAAACATGGAAGTACACACAATAAAACACACAACTCACATACAAAAATTTAGTAAGTACAATTCATTCATTAAACTATTTATTTTATTACCTCTGTAAAGCTTTAAAGTCCACCACCGCTGGCAGGTGTTGCCATGAAATCTATAGTGTTAACCTATTCAACATCCAAAATTAGAAATTAGAATATCATTCATATAACGATGCTATTCACATGTAATATTTATAATTGTTTACTAGTTACATACCTCGACAGTAGATGATCTAGTGAAAAATGTAGGTGGAGAACCACTGAAAACTGCATTGACGCTATGACCCTGAAATTTCATTAAAATCATCAATTTAAATTAGTTAATCTTGTATTTCAAAAATAAAATTTAATAAATTAAATTCAATAAACTTGCTAATATTTACCTGAGTATCAAGGCCAAAAGTCTCACTCAGGAGGGTATCTGTCATCACCATCTGCTCAGCTACAGATGTAGCCTGTGCACCTGCGTCCTAACTGTCCATGGGGTCATAACCACAGGCTGACCCGCAAGCTTTGCAAGTATGCGGTGGGACCCTACTCCTCGCACTATCTCCCAACCCACTCTGTGTTGCAGGATCGGCATGCTCTATGATGCTCTGGGTCAAGGCACTAATCGACCTCAGTGTATCGACCTCAACACTCTCCTTCACAATGGAAGGGATAGAAACATGCTCGTGGGCTGGTCTGCTAATTACTCGTCTCACTACCCGCTATGGGTCAAGACGTGCCCCTAGTCTATCCTGTGCTGAGCCCCCACCTCTATCCTAGAAGTCCCGCATATCAAAATAGTTTGGCACTTTATTGAGGACAAACTCGCAGTAGAGTTTCCTCAAAAAGTATTGCGGGACCTCATTATTATTGCATGGAGGATGGTCAAAAACCATCCACCACCTCTGCCCGAAATTGTCCCTTATCGCTTGGTTGTTGCACCAATGGATAGGGAACCTCTTGCATGTAATGGGTGGAGGTTGATTTGTTTGTGGATTTGTGAAAATTCAACACAAGTCTAATTTTGTAATTTGTAATTTTTTGACATCTTGGTATGACAATTTATCTGCATAGTAATCTCTAAACTCTCTCTTTTTATCGGTCCAACTAGTTATTTGCTTGCTAATTGAATTTACATTTGATAACATAGACTCAAGAGATTTGGCAAGCGTGGACCTATGCAAGGTTGAAGTGGAAGGATCTTTCAACCTTGCAATTATATCTTCAATTTGTTTTTTGTTGTTTTCAATTTCCCCCATTATATTATCTTGTGTTCCAAGGGCATGTCGAGGAATGAATGGAGGAGGTTGTTGTTCTGCAGGTATTTCCTCCTCAGGATTTTGTGGATTTTGAGGAGGAGGAGGAGGAGGTGCATTAACATTTCCTACAATTAACGAAATATACATCAAAAATCAACAAAAACCTACCTATTTAGGAAGAAATTCAAACAAAAAAACAAAGATAACTCACCCCTTTGGCGTGCTCGACGTCGCGGCGGCATTTTGGAGATGAATCGAGAAGCTTTTTGTGTTGATTGGCGTTTTGTAGAACGGGAGCACGTTTTTGAGGGTTTTGAAGCTGCGGGCAGAGGAGAAAAATAGAATGAAATGAAATGGCATTGCTTTTTTTTATTTATAACAAGTTATAACGCAAGCGCATTATAACGCGCTCGCGTTATGGCTCGGTAATGACGAGCCTGAGGCTTGTCATTACCAAGCCATAACGTGAGCGTGTTATGACTTAAATTTTTTTGAAAATTTTTTGGCCACTTTTTGGCCCCCCATCTTCTTGCACTTACCCTAAGGGAGAATATTATTTCCAAAACTTCAACCCTTAATCAAACTAGTCTCCACCTGGGATCTAATAAACCTCCCTAAACCCTCCGCCAATAAGATGAACAGATAGGAGGATAAAGGGTCCCCTTGTCTGAGCCCCCTAGAAGCACCAAACAACTCCATCGGCTCACCATTAATCAACACTGAAAAGGAAGGAGAAGTAACACAGCTCTTGACCCACTCAATCCATTCACCAGCAAAACCAAATGCTCCCAGAATCTTAAATAAGAAGTTCCATTTAACCCGATCATAAGATTTAGCCATATCCAACTTAATAAACATAGTTTTCTCTTTAGAACGATCCATAGAACTAATCATCTTAGTTGCAATGATGACACCATCCATAATCTGCCTACCAGCCACAAAACCCCCTTGCTCTTCAGAAATTAACCTACTTAGCCAAGGTTTTAGCCACTTGGCAATTAACTTAGTAATAATCTTGTAAACCACATTACATAAGGCAATGGGCCTAAAAAGATCCAGAGAATTAGCCCCATCCTTCTTTGGAATGAGAGAACAGAAGGTAGCATTCATGGATTTCAACATTTGTTTATTCATGAAAGATTCTTGAATGACCTCCAACAAATCCAACTTAATCACTTCCTAGAACTCCTGGTAGAACTCAACTAGGAAACCATCAGGCCCTGGAGCTTTTCCCTTTTTCATCTGGAACACAACAGTTTCAAGCTCTAACAAAGAAATAGGATTAAGCAAAGAAGCATTCATTTCACTGGTGACTAAGGGCAGAATACTACTCAAAATATTAGCTTCATCCTCCTTCGTAGGAAGGGAATCCTCAGATAGTAGAATAGAAAAGAAACAAATAGCCTCAACAGAAATAGAAGCAGAGGAGAGAATCTCCCCATTCGAAGACCTGAGAGAAAAAATGACATTACCTTGTCTCCTATCTTTTATTGAATTGTGGAAGAAAGAAGTATTCCTGTCTCCCGCTTGAAGCCACTCGATTCGGGACTTTTGTTTCCAAAAAATTTCCTCACATAATTCCCATTCCTCAACTTCCTTCACAACAGCAGCTTCCAACAAACCCAGATCTTCAGTGAGGCCTTGATCATGAATCTTCCTAATGATTGAGTCCAAATGAGCTTGAGCAGACTGCTTTGCATGGAAAACATTACCAAAATGTTGCCTATTCTACCGTTTCAACCTATATTTCACATATTGGAGCCTCTTGGAGAAGGAGTACATAGCAGTCCCATGTGATGGCTTCCCTAAATTCCACCAACCAGGAAGAAGATCATGGAGGGAGTCATCTCTTAACCACATGAGCTGAAACTTAAAAGACTGATTTACACAACGCCAGGGTAGCTCAGTAGTAAGTTTGATCGACCAATGATCAGAACCCCGCCCATCCAAAATCTTAGAGCTAGTCAACCACTTGTCCCCCAACCAGAAACTGGACACCAAGAATCAATTTAGGCGTTCAGAAATAGTAGCATCCCCACATCTCCTATTATTCCAAGTAAAGACCCCATTAACAGGCTTGATGTCAACCAAATTCAAGAGAGCCACATTAACCTGCAAGAGATCAGAAGAAGGCTCCAAGCGAGCAATACCTCCCCTCTTCTCTTCCAAAGAAACAACAACATTAAAATCCCCGGCTAAAATCCATAGGAGATAAGGATCCAAAGTCCTCACATATCTAACAAAACCCCACAAGTTTACCTTGCCATGAAGGTCAACCGGAGCATAGATGTTAGAAAAGAGTACTCTCTCTCCAGACTCAAGATGAGAAGCAACACAAGAAATCAAACCTCTGCAAGAGTACCACCAAATTGGCCTGACTCTACATGGGTCCCATAAGCATGCAACCCCACCAGAGCTACCAAGTGCACCAACACATTGACACTAATCGCGACTCCAAATCTTCAAAGCCACACTCATCATACTATCAACTGATAACTTAGTTTCCTGAAGGAAAACCACATCAGGTGAATGAATACGAACCAAATCCTGAATAACCTTTTGTCTAGGGATGCTATTCATACCCCTCACATTCCAAGAGAGCACAGTCATCATTGGGGTTGGGAGAAGTGAGCATTAATAGTCCTCACCGAACCTGACTCAACCAATGTCTCACCAGCTAGCTTCACCTTTTTCGGGTCCTTTTTTCTACCAACCTTAAGAGGTTTCTCAGGAGCCCCTTTTTTGAGGGTTTTTGGTTGCAAACCCAAGGCTGGGAAAGGAGCCTTACTTTTTCCTGAGTCTAGAATACCCCGCACTTTAAATAGAACACCACCAACACTAGGAGAGCCACCAGAAGCCTCTAGTACCAAATCTAACGCACCCTGAACAGAAGCCGGAGGAGCTAATTCAGTGTCCATCTGAGTACCTTGCTCACCAAGCTGATCTGAACTAGGAATCACATTAGGCTGGTCCCCAGGAACAACCTCAGTAAAAGATCCAACTGTTGCCTGCAAGTCTGCCTGAAAACCTTCCTCCTGAACCAAATCCTCCGTCTCAAATCGGTTCAAGGTTTCCTCCTCCTGCCTATCCTTGAGGGATCTCTTTAGGCCTCGACCACGATTATGAGACTTAACCAGAGTAAAACCTTCTTTATTAGCCCCACCTCCCTACATGGGGGCTTTACCCTTATCTGCTTTCAAATCAAGCTAAGTAGGAGCATTACTTGAACCAGCTGCACCAGAAGCTCAGGGGCACCTCCTCTGAAGATGACCATATTCATGACATAGTCGACACCTAAAAGGTACCGTCTTGTAATCTAACGGTTGAGTCCAGGAGCAAGACCCAATAGTCATATCAATAGAATCTGGAAGAGGCTGGCTCAAATCAATTTCAACACAAACCCTAGCATAAGAAAAAAATCTCTTATTCAAAGTTTGCTAAGAAGGACCAATAGGTTTTCCTAGCAGCAATGCAATCAACTGCAATATATCACTTCTCCAGCATTCAAGCAGCAACCGAGGAAGACGAACCCAAACTGAGATTCTAGAAGGTAACTCCTTCGCTGAGTTAAAGCCAGCATGCCATGGTTTGATGAAGAGACCCACCTAATTATAAAAATATGGACCCCCTTCGAAGGCCCTATTTCGATCCGAGACACACGAAAAATCCACCATAAAGAAGTTATCTGCAACCATCAAAATATCAAAATCTCCTTCCGGATTCCATGTCTTGCAAATCCATGTATCAAGAAATGGGGGAGAAACCCTCATCCCCATGAACTTACAAATCAAAACATGATTGCAGTAGTAATTAATAACCTCAGCTACCGACTTTGATTGTATTACTAAAACTGGCCGCTCCTGGGCCCTCTCCAAGCATCCATTCACCTTTGGCAATTTAAGGGAATCATTTCAGACCACATCCGATCTAGAAGAAGACTGAATGGGTATTCCGGCATCCTCCCTAGCCATAGAAGAAGCATGACCTGCCATATCCAAAGGCACATTCGAAGCCATTTATGCCAAATGAGTGAGGGCCCAAAATGCCCCCCCACACCACACGGAATCCAAAGCAATGGCTCCAAATAGGGGCACCACCACCAAAGAAAACACCTCAAAAGAAGAAAAACCCCCCAACGTGCAGCAAACATGAACCAAAGGGCACACAATAAAAGAAAACCCAGAGTTGGAAACCCTTGAACCCTGCACACCACCACCTGCACCAAAGGATGCCTCACAGCCAGCTAAAAAAAAAAAAAGAAACGGTGAGGTAGACCTGGTCCCCTTGACCCCCCACTGACATGCAAATCCCCTGTGCATAGAGAAAGCTCGATCCTGCAAGCTAGGGCATGGGTGCCCTAGCTTGCCCTCCCATGCACGTTGTCACCATCCCCCACATCAATCCAAGAAATTATATTAACTTAGTAAAAAGATTTAATTAAATTAAAATTTATTAATCACAAATATTAATATTAAAAGAAATATTAAAAAATTCTAATAAAAGAGAGTATATATATATATATATATGGGAAATTAATCGTTCTATTTTACCCAAGTTCAAAACCACTAGATTGATTTATACTGCGTAAAGAAAGACTCAGAAAAGTGAAAAAAAGGAGCGTCGACAATTTTATGTTCTTTTTAAAGTGATTACAACAGGAAGGAATATGATTAAAATGGAGATGGCGATGGCTATGGCAACGGAGACAGAAACTTCCAATCACATTATCCAAAATAAATAGCTGAAATTTCATGCTTATATGTCTAAAAAAATAGACATATGCCACGTACTTGAAAACAAACACTGGCATTTTAAGTGTTTCTCCCACTATGTCATGTTATTCTCGCATTTCCTATGCTCTGAAGTGTTTGAGTGGGGGGTTGGTCGCTTGACAAAGCCAGCAAGGCTAACAGAAGACGCGGGCGACCGAGATGAAAGAAAGCGCATGCAATGGATGCTAGCCAAGGCTAACTGGGAGCCGGCAGCAGCAGCGCTTCCCAACAGGCTACGACCTGCAAGGGATGGGGCCGAGGACACCCAAAAAATTTTACTTTAATTTTTTATTTTTTATTTTTTATTCTATACAAAACTTTTATTTAAAAAAAATTATTAAAAGCTTTTAATGTTTTAAAAAGAAACTTTTGAAATAAATAAAGAACTATAGATTTTTTCTCAAATGGGAAATTTTTTATACGAACCCTAGTTTTTTTAAAAGCAAAGGGGCCAGCCCTAAATTTTTTATTTAAAACTACAAATTAATATAGAGAAAAACTAGTTAATTTTTTTTTAAAACATATTTGAAGTCCCATAATTTATTTATTTTTAAATAGAAACTCTAGATTGTATTAAAACAGGAAAAAATCATATTCGAAGTCCCATAATTTTTTTTAAATAGAAACCCTAGATTGTATTAAAACATGAATGAAAAGAATTTTTTTTATAAAGTTTAAAAGTTTAAATTTGTTTAAAAACTGATACGAGAAATTTTTTTATTTTAAACCCTAAAATTTTAGGAAGAGCTTTTATTTGTAAATAATTATTATTTTTACGCCGAGAGGCGTTTCTACAGTCACACAGCAAGGGTGGAGTTGAAGAGCACAAAGATTCTAAGATTCTGTGTAATTTTATAGGATTCTATTTTTTTTTTAAATATAAGATTCTATGTCTAATAATAATAAATGTGGCTGCAATGAAGTAAGGCCTCTATACATGCACAAGAATGATAGCAAATAAAAAAAGAAATTAAAAAATAGCAAGTGCACAAAACCTTTCATTTTATTAAAAAAAATAGCTCAGTAATAATAGTTGTTTTAATTTGAATGTAATTTAATAAAAACAATTATGCACAATAAGTTAAGATTTAATTTTTAAGAAAATTATTAAGTTATACAATATTAAAGAAAAGTCAAAATAAAAACAAGAGGCAGCGAAGTTTCTGCCAAAATGTTCATGAATAGTGGTGTTTTAATTTGTTGTGTTTGTTTAGTTTTAGAAGTAATGATTCATATTTAAATATTTGTTATGTAGTATTTATATTTAATTGAACAAATTATTTTTCCAAGAAATAACTAATTTATGAGTTAAATAACTAGTTAAACTAAAATAATAAAAAAATTAAATATAATATTCCTCTTGACACATTCTATAGTAGCATCAAGGACCATCATGTCATGTCCATGTTAAGAAAAACTATTTAGATTAAAAAAATAGATCTTAAGTAAATAAAATAGTTCTAAAGTAAAATAAAATAACTTTTAAGTAAATAAAATAACTCTTTTAAGTATTTAAATAAAATAACTATTTAGTAAATAAAATAGCTCCAAATAACCATGCACATAAAAACTAAACTAAAAAGGGCCAATAACTTTTAAAATAATTGTTACTTAAATAAAATAAAACAACTATAATTATTATTTATATTGTATTTGAAGAGTTATTTTATAATTATTATTTTTAATTAAGAATATATATATATATAATCACTATTTTTATGTAATAAAACTAGCATTCCTATATTTAGAAAAATATATTTCAAATAGGCTAGAGATATCCTTGTGGAGGTTCCTATTTTTGAATTAGTTTATAGCATATAAAATGAAATAACTCTAAAATATATGGATGTAAGATATCTAAACTAGTTAGGGACCACTCCCAATAAAATCTAAGTTAAGACCTCCCAAAATTAAAAAAGCTTATCATTAATGCATAGTAGTCTACTTCAATGGCAATCTTTTGCAAGTGAACATGGAAGAAAAGTTTAGGAATGCAGTCATTTTAAGAAAAAAACTAATATTACCTTCATTATCATGGGTGAACATTTAGATTTACATGTGCAGTTACAGTGTGAATCAAAAAAATATATTGAATCTATAAGGGCATACTTGCATTACTTTCTTGGTCGGTATATCTGGGTGCCACAACTGCACATCAATTTCTGAGAATAATAATCAGAGTCTAGACTGTTATTAACTACATTGCTATCTTCTTGAAAACTTCTTTTTGAGGGATAACTATAACTAATATGGGTGTGCATGGATTGCACCCACAGCATCTATTTGTACAAATAGGTGGCCTTGATCCCAATAGTTTCTGTGTCCTCTTATCTTTCACACCCTTCACAGATTTCTTCTACTGAAAAGTCCAACACAATTCAATAGTTTCTGTCAGACTAAATTCATGAAACTTTTATATCGCCAACTAAGGGAGAAAAGTTGTAAATAGATTTATATGATACACTTAACAGGAAAAATTGTGTGCTCATAAAATTTCAAATGTCTTGCCTCAACATCTGCATAATCAGAATACTCATCTGTATCAACTCTCCACCAAACAGTATTGCAAAGAGAAGAATACCCAATATATAATAGCACCTTAATAGCAATAATCAGACATTCATAATCTTCAATGCCTTCTAAACTCAACAAGCTTAAAAGAAGAAGTATAACCACCATCCTGAGCAGCTTAAAATCCAGTGTTTACTGCAGCAAACAAATCTTGTTCGTATTAAATAGTGGGATAAGGATTCAGCAAAGTCCCTCTAAACATAATCTAAATTCCACATCAATAAGTTTTTTGGTTTTAATACATAACAAATTTAGCAGTCCTAAAACTTTTGGGTATTTTGAGTATTTTGGCTGTTATTTAGGAAGACTATTATAGAACAAATAAAACCCAAATATAACTGATTGTAATTGTACCCAATGACATCTATTTGGAATTCTAGCTAATGACAACTAAAAAAATTGAGAGCAATGATTTTCAGGTGGATCTTGTGAAGAAAGGCTTAAGGTTTTTGCAGCCGCCAAGTTGAGAGATCGTGGGTTTGTAGAAATTGATGTTCCAGTCAACAAAGGGCCATTGCTAAGGAACTTCATCACAAACCTAGAGGACGCATATCACAGTCGAAGAAAGTCACAGCGATAGAAAAATCAAAAGGATTCATACGAAAAATCATAAAGATGCTCAAATGACCCTTAAAAATGCTTCCGGGAGTTTGACTAGTCTACTACCAATGGTTTTTTAATGTGCATGTGGTGCCAAAGTCCATAGCAAATGAAAAATCCTGACCCTAAAAAAAAGAGATCTACGATCCAAGAAATGCAGGATCTCAAAACTTTGTAAAGAAAGCAACAAAATCAAGTTTGGATAAATTCAAAATCAGCAGATGCTGAACAAAATTGAAGTGTCATAAACCCAAACTGTGCCTTAGCGCCACTAGATTCAGAACAATGCAGATTAACCAAAAGAAACATGTGCAATGTAGCTTTCTGTAAAATGAACAACAGAAAGTAATGTTACCAGATTCTTTGAATTGTGAGCTCGACAAATTAACTACTTTGCTCATAGAGATAAGCTTATCAAGTGCTTGGTGAAGCATTAGAAAAGGGGAATATCATTGTTTGTTGTGGCGTGATGAAATGGATAGCATAGAGGATAGACCAAAGGCGTCCCTGTTCATTACATGGTGTGGGAAAATAGTGAATGGCTTTGAAAATGTAGAATGGAATAGCAGCCTATAAACAAAACAAATTCATTTTGCATGTCCAGAAAATAGTCATGGCGTGAGAGATTTTGCAATGTTTGGACATCAAGAACATAAAAAAACATGAAGAATGGTTGCCTAAAGAGAGTGAAATGCATAAATTCTACCCAACTGCCAGACATGCCTAAATTTGGGCGTGTGGGTGTAGCTCCTTCCTCCACTCCCTTAAGACTCTCGATGGAGGTTACGAACAATTTTTGAGAAAATGAAAGCAATGCATGAAAAATTTATTTCCAATATTCATACAAAACTTTATAATTTAATGAATTTATTTCCAGTATTCATACAAAACTTTATAATATAAACCTTGATGATCTGCAATAATCACCCTTATCAGGTGAAAGTTTTCTGCCAATTAGATTAAAGAAAAATCATTTTTCAAATATGTTTTGTTAAAATATTTGCATCTATACAATAGCAATAGCTAAATATTTTTTAAATAGAAAAACTATTTCACTTCTCATTGGTTGCAAAAAGAATTATTAATAACTAGTTAACAACAGGCCTCGCCTATAGTTTGCTTGGTAGAAACTAACAATGGCTAAAAATAAAAGAAGGCATGCCAAAACCACATCATAATCCTAACAAAAGGAAATAAAAAATTATTAAATATAAAAAACAACAAATAAAAATTGATATTTTTTTATAAATAAAAAAATTTTAAAAATAATATATATATTTATTTAAATCAAGGAAAACTTTAAAATAAAAAGGGAAACAATAATGGTTAAAAATAAAAGAAAGCATATCAAAAAGGAAACATCAATATGGATTCCTATAATGCAGCGAACTTGACTTAATTATAGTAACTATTGTTTAAAATTGATTTTTTTAAAGAAATGTAATCATATTGTGTGCTAAATGAAAATTAGGATTTGAAATTACTAAGACTTAAATTTCATGTTAACTTATTTAACTTTTTATTTTAAAATTTTATTTTAAATTTAAGATTTTTTTTATTTTCTTATTTATTGTTTAATTTTATATAAAATATTAATTATATTTAAGATATTGGAAATTGCATGTGATAATAGTTTAAAACAAAAAAAGCGCTTCATATCTGTGATCTTAACACAAAACAAGATAATTCAAAGGTAGGGTTTCAAAACAAAAAATAATGTAAATTAATAAACACATAAACAAGAAGTGACAAAAAAATATAACTCCGAGAATGGGGTAAGGAGGTGAGAAGAGGGCATTTCAACATTCTTCTCGAAGCTTTTCCTCCATTGTGCATGCAGAGATAAATGAAACATAAAAGAAATTGAGAAAAATGAAAAGGAATTGAGTAGGAGATATGTTTTATAACTAATTTTATTTCTTTTCTTTAAATTTAGCTTCATATACATATTCCATGAATTTAGGTTACCAATTTATTTATTTAGTAGTGTTTTTTTAGAAAGGTTGCCTTTAAATTTTAATTTATTATTTTTAGTGCTATTTTTATTATTTCTTTTTAATAAGTTTTTTTTTCAAAATTATATTTAAGTGAGAAAGTTATTTAATTGTAATTAAATTATTTAAATTAAAATTAAATTAAGTAATTAATTTAGTTGTAGAATAAATATAAGTGGAATCAAATGAGATTATTGGTTTATTTAAATTAATTTAGGAGTGTATTATATTTAAATTAATGTCTGCAAATAATTTTAAAAAGGTAATTATTATTTTAATTAATGCAAACAATATTAGGGGTAAGTCACCATTGAGTGCAAATGAAATGAGTATCTAAATTTATTTTGGGTTGATATAATATATTAATTGGTATTTCTTTTTATTAAAATAGAGCAGAGTATGGAATGAACTATTTTAATTAAGGTTAGGGTTAGCCTAAAAATTAGGGTTAAGGCTAAAATTAGAGTTAGAAATAGGGTTAGGGTTAGTGTTAGAATTAGGGTTAGGGTTAGGGTTAGGGTTAGAGTTAGAATTAGGGTTAGGGTTAGGGTTAAAATTAAATCTATGTTTAGGGTTAGAATAAGCTTTAGGGTTACGGTTAGAATTAGGGTTAGGGTTAGAGTTAGAATTAGGGTTAGGGTCAGAATTATGGTTATGGTTAGGGTTAAATTAGGGTTAGGGTTAGGGTTACGAATATAATTAGGGTTAATATTAGAATAGGGTTAGGGTTAGGGTCAAAATTAGAGTTAGGGTTGGAATTGTAGTTATAATGAGGGCTAGGATAGGGGTTAAAATTACAATTACAATTAGGGTTATAGTCAAAATAGGGAGAAAATTAAAATGAGAATTAGGGTCAAAAGTACGATTAGGGTTATAATAAGGGTTAGGGTTAGGGTGAGAATTAGGGTTAGGGTTATAACTAAAGTTAGGTTTAGGGTTTGAATTAGAATTAGGGTGAAGGTTAGAATTAGGGTTAGGGTTAGGATTAGGGTTATGACTATAATTAGGATTGTTTTTAGAATTAGAGTTAAGGTTAATGTTACAATTAGGGTTAAGGTTAGTATTAAGGTTAGGTTTAGGATTTGAATTATGGTCATTGTTAGGGTTAGAGTTAGGGTTAGGGTTAGGGTTAGGGTTAGGGTTAGGGTTAAAATTAGAGCCATGTTTAGTGTTACAGTTAAAAATAGGGTGACAATTACAATGAGAATTAGGGTCAAAAGTAGGGTTAGGGTTTGGGTTTTAATTACAATCAGGATTAGGGTTAGAGTTAGGGTTAGGGTTAACATCAGAGCTATTTTTAGGGTTACAATTAAAAATAGCATGAGAATTAGAATAAGAATTAGGGTCAAAAGTAGGGTTAGGGTGATAATTAGTGTTAGGGTTAGAACTAAGGTTAGGGTAAGTGTTAGGGTTCAAATCAATGTTAGAGTGAAAATTATGGTTAGAATCAATTTCATGGTTGGGCATAGAATTAGGATTAGCTTTAGGTTTAGGTTTATGTTTGGGTTTAGAATTAGGGATACAATTATGGTTAGAATTATAGATAGGGGGGTAACTGCAAGAAGATCGGGGGCCAAAAAGGGGTCTTAAGTGGCCACTTTTTTTCTGAAATCAGGAAATATTGGCCTTGGATGAGAAATTGAGCATAGTTACACTCAAAATTTGGAGATGCAACCAAAACAATGTTCATAGTGCTCTGAGTCTACTTTCTAAACTACTATTTTTTTAAAAAAATGGCATAGATTAAGGGGTTCAAAAGAGGGAGCCATAGAAATTGGTGTTGTTTCTGTCAAAAAAACATAACATAGCATGTTTTGTGGCTCCCTAAAAAGGTCAACTTTTTTTTTTGTATTTTTAAAATCGCTTTAGTGAGAAATTAGCTAATAGCATGTAGTTTATGCCCAATTTTTCTAATAATTTTTTGATGAATATTTGATTTTTTACTAATTTTCAAAGTGGACACATCCTAAAAAATAGAATTTTGGCTGTGCTACACCTATAAATTTTGAAAACTAATTGAAAATTATTTTTTTCATTTTTTAATATTTGTAGAATGGAGTCTAGTTTCTAAATATTTTTTTTTTTTGAAATTTCAATGAATAGTTAATTTACAATGAAAAAAAGACCAAACAGTGGTTTTTGCCCAAAAACAAACACACAAACAAAAGAAATTAAAGATGAAAGGCTTAACATTGTTAAAATGTGAAAAAAATCACATCGTCAAATAGCTAAGAGAAAGCCTAACATTACCCAGGTGTTCGATTTGTTCAACCTTGAAACACGTGCAAATCTGAGGGTTAGCACGAACGAAATTATGTGAAATCTTGAAGAATATGGAAAAACACGTCTGTGGCTGTTCAAAAGGCACTCCAAGCCCTAGGTTGGAAATCCAAAGAAAACACCAAGCCCAAGGCTTGGGATTCCCAAAGCAAAACATAACGCACTCGCATTATGTTTTGCTTTGCATTTTTCCTTTTCCACAAAAGTTTGTGTTGTTTGTCATGTTTGAAATAACACGAGTGCGTTATAACGCACTCGCATTATGTTCCCCTTAAATTTTTTTATGTTCAAGGCTATTAATCATGTATGTATGTATGACTATATGTATGTATGTATGTCTGTATGCCTATATGTATGTATGTATCTATGTATGCCTATATGTATGTATGTATCTATGTTTGCCTATATGTATGTATGTATCTATGTATGCCTATATGTATGTATGTATAGTGTCGAGGGCAGAGGAGGGTAGAGATGGGAGTGAGCTAGATAGGGGAGGAGAGGGGTGGATAAGGATTGAGTGATTAAGGTTTAAGGTTGAGGGTTGAGCATTTAGGGATAAGATTTAGAGTTTAGGGATAAGGGATTAGAGTTTAGGACCTTGAGGGATTAGGGTTGAGGCTTTAGGGATAGCGTTTAGGGTTAAGGGTCAAGGGATTAGGGTTAAGGTAGAGTGTTGAGGGTAGAGGGATTAGGGATAGGGTTTAGGGTTGAAAGTTTAGGGTTGAGGGATTAGGGTTTAAGGTATAGTTTAGTAGTTCTTGTGGATACAGCCAGTAAATAATGGGAGATTATTTGCCTATTTTATAACAATATACCTCCCCTAAGTGCGGGGTGGACAGCAAGAAACATAGATGTACCCCAATGCAAATCTTTTCTCATAATGATCATCCTTCTGATTTCAACTGTTAATTACTCATGTGGATGTACCATATGCAAAGCTTTTCTCATAGTGTGTACACCTAGTGGCATAATGAACCCCAGATGGGCTAGAAAAACATGCCATATAACATTACTAACATTAAAAAAGTTCATAGCTATTTTTCTGACATATTCTTGCGACTCAAATATCTTTAAGAGAAGAGTGTCAAAAATAATGGGTTTAACAACCTAACATAAGGCAAAGCAGTTTTGTTGGGTTTAGGGATAGGGTTTAGGGTTGAGGGTTGAGGGATTAGGGTTTAGGGTTGAGGGATTATGGTTTAAGGTATAGTGTTGAGGGTTGAGGGTTTAGGGATAGGGTTTAGGGTTGACGGATTAGGGTTTAATGTTGAGAGTTGAGGGTTGAGGGTTGAGGGTTGAGGTTTTAGGGATAGGGTTGATGGTCAAGGGATTAGGGTTAAAGTAGATTGTTGAGGGTAGAGGGATTAGGGATAGGGTTTAGGGTTGAAGGTTTAACGATTGAGGGTTGAGGCTTTAGGGCTGAGGGTTAAGGGATTGGGGTTTAAAATATAGTTTTGAGCGTCGAGGGTTTATGGATAGGTTTTAGGGTTTAATTTTTAAGGGTTAAGGGTTGAGGGATAGGGTTTAGGGTTTAGGGATAAGGGATTAGGGTTTAAGGTATAGTGTCGAGGGTTGAGGGTTTAGGAATAGGGATAGTGTTTAGGGTTTAGGGATGAGGGATTAGGGTTGAGGGTTGAGGGATTGGGGTTGAGGGTTGAGGGATTAGGGTTTAAGGTATAGTGTCAAGGGTTGAGAGTTTATTGATAGTGTTTAGGATTGAGGGTTGAGGGATTAGGTTTTAGGGTTGATGGATTAGGGTTTAAGGTATAGTGTTGAGGGTTGAGGGTTTAGGGATAGGGTTTAGGGTTGACGGATTAGGGTTTAGGGTTGACGGATTAGGGTTTAATGTCAAGGTTAGGGTTAGAGTGTCGAGGATAGAGGGATTAGGGATAGGGTTTAGGGTTTAAGGTTTAAGGATTGAGGGTTGAGGCTTTAGAGATGAGGGTTTAAGGCTTAAGATATAGTGTCAAGTGTTGAGGGTGTAGGGATAGGGTTTAAGTTTTAAGGGTTAAGGGTTGAGGGATAGGGATTAAGGTTTAAGGTATAGTGTTGAGGGTTGATGGTTTAGGGATAGGGTTTAGGTTTGAGGGATTAGGGTTTAGGGTTGATGAATTAGGGTTTAATGTTGAGAGTTGAGGGTTGAGGTTGAGGGATAGGGTTAATGGTCAAGGGATCAGGGTTAAATAAGAGTGTCGGGGGTAGAGGGATTAGGGATAGGGTTTAGGGTTGAAGGTTTAAGGATTTAGGGTTGAGGCTTTAGGGATGAGGGTTAAGGGATTAGGGTTTAAGATATAGTGTCGAGTGTCGAGCATGTAGGGATAGGTTTTAGGGTTCAAGTTTTAAGGGTTAAGGGTCGAGGGATCAGAGTTAAGGGTTGAGGGATTAGGGTTTGACGTTGAGGGTTGAGTACATTGAGGTTCGAGGGTTAAGGGTTTCGGGATAGGGTTGAGGGTTGAGGGATTAGGGTTAAAGTAGAGTGTCAAGCGTATAAGGATTAGGGATAGGGTTGGAGGGTTTAGGGATAAGGGATTAGGGTTTAAGGTATAGTATCGAGCCCATTGAGGGTCTAGGAATAGGGATATCATTTAGGGTTTAGGGATGAGAGATTAGAGTTGAGGGATGACGAATTAGGGTTGAGGGTTGAGGGATTAGGGTTTAGGGATAAGGTTTAGGGTTGAGGGTTGAGGGATTAGGGTTTAAGATATAGTGTTGAGGGTTTAGGGATAGGGTTTAGGGTTGAGGGATTAGAGTGAAGGGTTGAGGGATTAGGATTTGACGTTGAGGGTTGAGGCTTTAGGGTTTAGGGTTTAGGGATACAGTTAAGGGTCAAGAGATTAGAGTTAAGGGTTGAGGGATTAGGGTTTGATGTTGAGGGTTGAGGGTTGAGGTTCGAGGGTCAAGGGTTTAGGGATAGGGTTGAGGGTCGAGGGATTAGGGTTAAAGTAGAGTGTGGAGGGTATAAGGATTAGGGATAGGGTAGGAGAGTTTAGGGATAAGGGATTAGGGTTTAAGGTATAGTATCAAGTCTATTGAGGGTTTAGGAATAGGGATAGCATTTAGGGTTTAGGGATGAGGGATTAGAGTTGAGGGATGACAGATTAGGGTTGAGGGTTGAGGGATTAGGATTTGACGTTGAGGATTGAGGCTTTAGGGTTTAGGGATAGGGTTGAGGGTCGAGGGATTAGGGTTAAAGTAGAGTGTGGAGGGTATAAGGATTAGGGATAGGGTTGGAGGGTTTAGGGATAAGGGATTAGGGTTTAAGGTATAGTATCAAGTCTGTTGAGGGTTTAGGAATAGGGATAGCATTTAGGGTTTAGGGATGAGGGATTAGAGTTGAGGGATGACATATTAGGGTTGAGGGTTGAGGGATTAGGGTTTAGGCTTGAGGGATTAGGGTTTAAGGTATAGTGTTGAGGGTTTAGAGTTGAGGGATTAGAGTGAAGGGTTGAGGGATTAGGATTTGACGTTGAGGGTTGAGGCTTTAGGGTTTAGGGATAGGGTTGAGGGTCGAGGGATCAGAGTTAAGGGTTAAGGGATTAGGGTTTGACGTTGAGGGTTGAGGGTTGAGGTTCGAGGGTCAAGGGTTTAGGGATAGGGTTGAGGGTCGAGGGATTAGGGTTAAAGTAGAGTGTGGAGGGTATAAGGATTAGGGATAGGGTTGGAGGGTTTAGGGATAAGGGATTAGGGGTTAAGGTATAGTATCAAGTCTGTTGAGGGTTTAGGAATAGGGATAGCATTTAGGGTTTAGGGATGAGGGATTAGAGTTGAGGGATGCCGGATTAGGGTTGAGGGATTAGGGTTTAGGGATAGGTTTAGGGTTGAGGGTTGAGGGATTAGGGTTTAAGGTATAGTGTTGAGGGTTTAGGGTTGATGGATTAGAGTGAAGGGTCAAGGGATTAGGATTTGACGTTGAGGGTTGAGGGTTGAGGCTTTAGGGTTTAGGGTTTAGGGATAGGGTTGAGGGTCGAGGGATTAGAGTTAAGGGTTGAGGGATTAGGGTTTGAAGTTGAGGGTTGAGTTATAAAGATAGGCAAACAAAGATTTTGTATTCATGTTATTTAGATGTTGATGGGTTTAGACTTGAGCTAAAATGCTCGACTCTGAATCTAGCCTGAAGAGAGTTTCTATCATCAAATGTAGATTTATGGGTTTGATTATATTGATTGCTTCTCTAGTTTTGGGGTGTGGATGTTTTGGAATCAATCAAGAAGTCTTCAGGAGACTTTGTGGAAGTGGATTGGCAATCGCTTGACAGAACCCCTACTATTTATGCTTGGATAAGGATTTGTCACAAACTAGAACTTCTGCTTCCAAAGAAGATCTATCTTTCTTCCTCGATGGGAATTTTCTATCAAGAACTTGATTATGAGGGCTTGCCCCTTCATTGTTATTCCTATCATATGGTAGAGCATCTGGCAAGCTCTTGTAGGAAACAGGAAAAGTTCTCCCTCAAAAACCTTGTGGTCATTCAAGTCTGAAGGGGAAGGTTTGGAAAGATAAATGGATCACCAAAGAGATGAAGAATTTCTTATTTCTTAGACACCATCAGTGGTTTTTCTCTGATGCAGAGGGCCTACCAAGATGGAAAGCATTTAAAGATTATATGATCTCCAAACGAAAATCTCCTAATTCTCCCAGAATGTCATCCTTCAGCAAGGCAGGACCAAGTGGCTTGGCTCTTCCAGTCATGGAACCTCCCGTATTTGAGAGGAATTGTAAGGCTTGGAAGTGTCAGTTGATGAAGCACAGGATGTGGTCATCCCTACTTGTGTTAAGGAAGATAATGCACAAGATGTGATCAATCTATAGCAGGACAAAACGCGAGCGCGTTATAACGCGCTCATGTTTTGTCCTGCTATAGAAATGGTAAAAAAGTGTTGGCCCCCATGATCCAGGCCCACATGCTCTATTTTCATACTAATTTTGCACATGCTCTGACAAAAAAGAAGTGCTTTCATGCTGTTGGGAAGTTCACATGCACATTTGACACATTGTACCACCTTTGCATGATCTTTCCACCACCTTTTTTGCTTTGCCAACTTGAGAAGGAGGAAATAACATAGTTTTCACACCAAGTTTGATATATATCTATTCAAGTTTTAATTTTTGTAGTGTTGCAATGTTAATTGTGATTTAATTTTAGGAATTTAAAATTATAGATTGGTTAATAGTATTGTTGTTAGTAATTATATTTGATTGTTATTCAATTTAACATTGAAAAAGAAGCAAGTGGTGAAAAACTCAAATTGTTGAGGAGTTTGATGCAAGAAGAAAAAAAACACTACATAATTGGGTACTCTCTCCATTCCAATCTTTGTTTTTTAGGTATGTCAAGTCTTTACATGCATGTTCTTTATATTTTCCTTAATTCTATTTGAATTACTTTATCATGCTTTATCATACATGTTTAAAATAGACACATTCCCAATCAAGAAAGCAGCCTACAATCTCACATGATGCCATGTATATTTTCTACACTTGGGCCCTTTAATAATTATGTGTAATAAACAGACCTTAACATACCATGATGTCAAACTATACAATAATAAATCCTTACAACATAATAAAAATACAATCCCACTATTATCTTGTATTCATTTTGTAGGAACTAATATTGATCTCTTTATCATGCTACAGACAAATTCTCCATCATGCCGAGGAAACGATCAAGAATTAAACCAACACAAGAAGAGATAGAAGATAAGAATGCAAAGAAAGCAGTGGCTATGAGGGAACTTTGTGAGAAGAAGAAATTGGACACGATAAATGAAGACATGTCAATTGAAGAGGAACCACAACCATCACAAAGAGATATGGTATTGGTGGCACAAAGAGAATGAATGCAAAAACATCGTGCTACGAGAGATTTGAATACCATAGTTGGAGACACATCCTCTACCGCAAGTCAACATGTAGGGACACCATCCACCACATCTCAAGTTGAGAGTACATCATCACTCACATGTGATGAAGGAGGTACGCCATCATTCCCACCTCAACCTCAAGGTATGTCATCTATTCCATCTTCGATCGAAGGTATGCCATCTAGCCCATCTCATTTAAATATTGATGAGATTCCTAATGTTGAGATGAATTTACCTAACTTAACAGCACCTAGAATTTTGCATAGAAAGCCAAAGTATTTGATTGATAATGATGAGAATATTTTGCAGCCAATGGAAGGTAAGATTCCAAAATACACTTGTAGAAGATATGCTCATAAGATTTGGAGATTGTTCTTTGAAAAGTTAAATGAGACTGCAAGATGTCAACTATTCATTGAAATCATGCGAAGTATAAAGTATAGGTCCATCATGAAGATTCTTGGGTTGAGAACATCAGAGGCTTCAAGTGAAAAATTTGTTGTCAAGAATCTAATGAGTGCGTATGAGAGTGTGGGTAACACCTCATGCACAAAAGATAGTAATGCAACACGGCATGTGATTACATCGACTATAGTAAGTAGTCAAACGAGGAAAGCTCGTCTCATTAGAAAGACGAGTCAAGAATTGAGAATTAATAAGAAAACTTTATCAAGAGCCGTTGGAAGATGCCAAAGAATTGAGGACACTAATGCCAATGAATTATGGGCGTTCTCAGGGAGACTACTATGAAAACATAAACCAATTGTTGAAGCATTGAGATCACTAATTGAAGACTTTTGGAAGAATTACACAAGGGTATCTCTAAATCAAAGGGATGTGGTAAGAAGGAGAATCGGTAGTCAGAACCATGAGCCACATCCAAAGCATTCTTTGGATGAGACTCAAACACAGTTTTATGGTAAATTTCTAGATAAGTATCCTCAAATTAAAATTTGTCAAAGATATTTTGAAATGCTAAAACCTTTCTATGTCAAGATAAATCACACACGCACTACTTGTTGTTGTAGATTACATATTAAATTTTCTAAGCATTTTGATGCTTATAGGTCTATATGTTTAGATATGCATACTAACAATGTTTTGTAGGGTTGTGCCATATGTGCCCCACCAACATCTTCAAGAGACTTCATATCAAGAATTTTATGTGAAAGAGAGGAAGGTCAAATACTCTACAAGAAATTATGCTTGGATGGCACATGTCATCGTTGCGGTGGCTTGCAACATTTGCCAATATGTGAACATATGGAAAGAAAACATGCGGTTGGAAACAAACTAGTAGAGTTTGGCAAGTATAAAACAGTGGCATACAATACAAAAGATGGTAAAGAAGCAAAGAGGTGTGAATTAGTTATTGAAAAGATTCCAGTGTATCATTTTATGCCCATATTTCGTGACGGCATAGTGTATGAGTATGCAAGACATGCCCATAGAGCTCGATGGTTGGACTTGCAATTCAAGTTATGTAAGGACACATTTCTGGTTGGTAGCATTGTTTCAGTCATCGACTTTGCAAAGAACTATAGTCTACAGCCACAGCGTGAGGTGTAATTACAATATTACAACTCTACACAGGTTTCTATATTTGTGCACATCGCATTCATTCATGCGAATTATAGTATAGAGGATGATAGAAAGATCATAAGGGAGTATAATTTCTATATTAGTGATGATCACACACATTCTACGGAGTTCATGCAAGGTTGCTTTCAGGTGTTCTACAATGATTTGGCTAGAAGGGGCATATCGTTCAGTCAGCATATCATATGGTCAAATAACTATGTGTCACAATTCAAGAACTCGCAGAATTTCTATTGGCTGAGTAGGAGGCATAATTTTACAAGTATTCAACATATGTGGAACTTTTGTGAGGCCAGGCATGGAAAGGGGGAGCATGATGGTGCAGAAGCATGTATCAAAAGAGCCATAACATGAGAAGAGTTAAAGTATAAAGACAATGCAAAGTTGACAGATGCAAAATCGATTATCGAGTGGTGTAATGCTTCCATCGGTCCAGGTAATGAAGGTAAGTCTTCAGTTCATAGATTTTTTTGGTTGATAGATGATACTAACATTGCACTCCAGGTAATGAAGGTAAGTCTTCAGTTCATAGATTTTTTTGGTTGATAGATGATACTAACATTGCACTCCAGGTAATGAAGGTAAGTCTTCAGTTCATAGATTTTTTTGGTTGATAGATGATACTAACATTGCACCATATGAGGACTATTCTACACTAATAGGATCAAATGAGATGCACTCTTTCAGAAGCTCAATTACAGGTTCATGGAGTATCCATACACGAAAGACATCATGCTTTTGTTCTTCCTATACAATTCAAGTCTGGGATGAGTGCGAGTCAAAGGAGTGGGTTGATGAATGACAGTTAAGTTATCTTAGCCCACTTGACACGTATTGACCCCCGACGGCACTAGAACTAACATAGATGGAATCATCAATTGACTTTGACCACATATCAGATTTAGTTCAACCAGGTAATATAGGGCATGTATATGCATGTAATTTCATCTAGTTCAACCAGGTAATGTCATCTTACTTTATAGTGTTTTTGTAATGTTGACTAATTTCATCTAATTTGCTACACATATCAATGTAGGGCACGTATATGCAGTTAGTGTAGATGAATATAATGAAGAGGGAACAAATTATTACTTATGTCATTGTGTTGAGGCCAAAAAGAAATTGGAGGCCCCTGTTACAGATGGAGAAAACATCGAATACCCTACAGGCTCACTGGTTATTACTGGAACATGGCTTAGAAGGTACCCACATAAGAGTGTTAATGTTTGGCTATTTCAGGACTTTGACGCGCATCAGAAGATTCTTCATTACTCAAACCTTGTCATGGCATCCAATGTTCATTTGATAAAGTATCAGGGTAGACCTTTGAACAAAATCTTGTGGAAGGTGCGTGAGTCTGACCATGAAGCAATACTTGACACAATAAAGAGTAGAGCAGACCCGGATGGTTCTTTGGATTAATTTGTAAGTATTCACATTAATTTTATAAATTCATGTTACATTGAGTTGTAAGTATGCACATTAATTTGTAAGGTTTGTCTTTTTTTAATTTCCTGCTGCATTTTTACACATATACACATTTTTACATCATCATGTTATGAATTTTTTATGTCCTACTCCTGGTGCGACCAAACTAATAGTTCCAATGCATCCAGGTGGGTACATTTAGGCTAGGCATTGTTCTATTTTTCACCCAAACATGTCGAAACAATCTGAGCTACATTGTACCGACGATATCCCTGAAGAGTCCAAAGTGTAAAAAGGTAGCAATCTTTGATGAGATGTTACTCAAAGACTGTGTCACTTAGAAACATTCTGTCTAAGGCAACAGGATCATGTAGAGTGCCTCTACGATAACCTCTCTCAGTTTTTTATATCTCTGAGGCATTTGCCCATCGTGAAATGTTTTCTGCTGCCCCAAAAATTATCAGGAGGAGGCAATGTAAAGTTGCAAAGGGGTGTAACTTTCGTCCTGCTCCTTATATGACCAAACTGATAGTTCCAACACATCTGGATGGGTACATTTATACTAGGCATGGTCCCATTTTTCACCCAAACATGTCGAAACAGTCTGAGCTACATTGTACCGACGATATCCCTGAAGAGTCCAAAGTGTAGAAAGGCAGCAATCTTTGACGAGATGTTACTCGAAATCCATGTCACTTAGAAACATTTCATTTGAGGTAATACAATCACATAGAGTGTCTCTACAATAACCTCTCTCAATTTTTTAGATCTCTGAGGCATTTGTCCGTGGTGAAAGGTTTTCTGCTGCCCCAAAAATTGTCAGAAGAAGGTAGTGTAAAGTTGCAAAGGGGTGTAACTTTCATCCTTCTCCCGATGTGACCAAACTGATAGTTCCAACACGTCTGGATGGGTACATTTACACTAGGCATGGTCCTATTTTTCACCCAAACATGTCGAAACAGTCTGAGCTACATTGTACCGATGATATCCCTTAAGAGTCCAAAGTGCAAAAAGGTAGCAATCTTTGATGAGACGTTACTCGAAAACTATGTCACTTAGAAACATTCTGTCTGAGACAACGTGATCACGTAGAGTGCCTCTATAATAACCTCTCTCAATTTTTTATATCTCTGAGGTGTTTGCCTGTGGTGAAAGGTTTTCTGCTGCCCCAAAAATCGTCTAAAGGAGGCAGTGTAAAGTTGCAAAGTATTGCTAAGAAATCTTCAATACTCAAACACTCCAATGAACTAAAGCAACTTCTTCTTAGGCACAAATGTAAGGGTACACAAGGGGAAAATGGTGCCTAGAAGACTTACTGCATTTCTATGACTTCATTCACATGTTTAAATGTTTGAGAAACTCTCCTTTACGAAGCGCTTGTCCTCATGTCAATGTTAAGCTTTATACCTCCTAGGCGCTCAATTAGGTGATGTCATTAGATACAACTTACCCTTAGGCTCCAATGTAGCTTCTTTAATCCATCACACTTCTAGGCGCTCAAATTTGAGGTCTTGGACTTGTATCTTATTCCTAGGTGCAATTGGATGATCTTCCTAGATCTAGGTGCTTGTGATGGTGGGAAATTACATGAAGGGGTGCCTAAGTCTAGTTTGACTTTGTATTTGATATTTGATGACTCCAATTGACTAGGAATGGCTCAATTTCTAAAGTGCTGACTCAATAATGTAAGTTTAAGGTCTTTTCCTCCTAGGCACCAATTAATGAGTTCACTAGATGCAATTTCTCCTTAGGCGCCAAAACTAGATAATAGAGACAAGAGGAGGCACCTAGCATCAATTTAGGCTCTATTCATTATTTGTAAGACCTTAAATGATTAAACATGCTTGAAGTAAGCTTTTCTCTCTTGGAACTTACTCAATGATATAGATTTGTGATACTTTATCTAAGGCGCCAATCTAGATCTATATGGAGGTGAAAGAGTGCCCAACATCATGAAGCTTTATACTTGGCATTTTTTATGCTTTAAATAATTATGAAGGTCTTAGGATGACTTTTCCCCTCTAGGCGCCTACTCTTAGATGTCCTTGGATGTAATTTCAATCTAGGTGCTCATGGAGGTATTGAATGACAAGCAAAGGCGCCTTAGCTTACTTAGCCCATTTCTTTGGATTTTGATGATCTTGACTCTTAAATGCCATCTAGTCTCATGCTCTTAAGCTCTCCTCTTACAAGCCGCCATATTGAATGAATTTAAACTCTCTTGTTATACTTAGGTGCCAGTTCAAGGTCATTCTGAAGGCAAAGAGCGCCTAGAATCCATTTGAATTAGCTTTTAACATTTCAACAAGTTTAAGCAATGGGAGAGATCTCATCAAGGAGTCCACTCAAAGGATTGTTTCATGTCAACTCTTCCAAGGCACCAATGTGTGATTAGATGACAAGGAAAGTGCGCCTAAACTCCAAACATTCAATCAATCTTCATATACATACTTCTCTCCTTCAAGGCACTCAAAGTGGTTAACTCATTCTTCAATTCCTTATTCTAGTTGGTTCTAAGACCTTTAGGCACTGTCATTCACCAATTCAAACCTTCAAACACTTTTAAGGTGCTCAAAGTGATGTCCATCACCAATCCACTCCTTAGGCGCTCAAATTTGATTACAGAAGCAAGAAATTGCACCTAAGGTTTATGTTGCTCAAGACCTCCTTTGCAAGGTGCCTTAGATGATGATCAAGGTGTGAAAATGCGCCTTACTTGAATTTGGATTATTCCTTGATATTTTAAGGCTTTTAACACTTGTTTACACCCTTGTATGACTACATCACCCTTAGGCGCTCATTTTGAGGTGTCATTCATCTACTATGTTGCCAAGGCGCCAAAATTGGTGATATGAAGCATGAAGGGCACCTAAAATCATAATCTATTTTCCTTGTCAAATTTTCAATGCTTAAGGTCATTTGTATCAATTCCATTCAAGGCGCCATAACTTGGGATGATCAAAGGTTTGTTTTCTTGTATAGGCGCACTTTAAGGTCTTAATCTTAGGCGTTGATTTGAGTTTGCAGAGGTGGGAAAGCACGCCTAACTCCCTAGAGCAATTTTGCGCCTAGAAGTGTAAGTCCCAGAGGATAAGGTATATTGAATATACTTTAAATATTTTTCAATATACCTTTTAGGATGTTTGAAATAGGTCTCGAATCCACCAGATTTAACATGTAGATTATAGAATTTGGAGGATCCACCAGATTTCAGACTTAGTCAATTTTTAGTGTTTTAGGATATCAGGCTACCAGAATTAGTCATTTTTAGGATCTCAAACATAAAGAATAACATGATGATTCATTTTTTTGTATTGCATATAGTTGACATTGTATGCTACTCATAAAGAATATTAATATTTTCTGTTCAACATGATGATTCATTTTTTTTTAAATACAACTTTTATCTTTTAGTTCCAAAATGAGGTTTAGGTGATACTTGAATAACAATAGCTAGCTTATTGGATCAACAAACATCGTATCTAATACAATTGGACTTTAAATATTTGAAGTAGCCATCTACAAATATCCATTCAAACGTGGATTTATAATGCAACTATGGATGCCATCAATAAAAAAGATTTGTATTAAACAAATATCCATATAGGCATACATCAATATCTGTCGATATAAGTATAACATATATACAAAATAGCCATATAGGCTTACAAGAATGCCATATAGGCATACAGTGTCAACTATATGCAATACATAATATATGTCAACAAATGCCATATAGGCATACAACAAAGGAACACAATAAAAAGTCATTCCCCTCTGGCTGGTGAAGAGAATAGATCACAGGAAACCTTTGATCTTCTAAGGGATGGAGACGTGCATGTGGGTGGTCTACTATGAACCTGAGGGCTGCTCCTCCTATTTAGTTCTTCCTGCATCTTTAGCTGTTACAATAAAAATTATAGACATTAATATATAGAAATTACATGTTATAAAAAATGAAACATTTAACAAAATAATCACTTACCGCTACCATATAATCTATCTCCTCACTTGCCTCAGTAGTAGGAATAGGCTGTGGTGATGTCATGTCCTATAGAAACCATCCAGATAGAAATTAAACTTCATAACAATAATCTTTTGATTTTTCAAAAATAAACAGCTATAATAATGAATGTAAATTGAAATTTACTAATCTGCCTCATACCCTTCTCAATGCCATGGAGCTATGAGTCGTAGAGGTCACACCATGCTCCATTGCCCTATGAACATCGGGAGGTGTCTCCGCAACTTGCATCATCTGGAAATAAAACAACATTATTCAATTACGAAAACTATAATAGTGATGCAAATCATGGCTCGTAACATACACACACGTTCATCTAAACATGGAAGTACACACAATAAAGCACACAAGTCACATACAAAAATCTAGTAATTATAATTCATTCATTAAACTACTTATTTTATTACCTTCGTGAAGCTTTGAAGTCCACCACCGCTGGCAAGTGTTGCCATGAAATATCCAATATTAACCTATTCAACATCCAAAATTAGATATTAGAATACCATTCATATAATGATGCTATTCACATGTAATATTTATAATTGTTTACTAGTTACATACCCCGACAGTAGATGATCTAGTGTAATATGCAGGTGGAGAACCACTGAAAACTGCATCAACACTATGACCCTGAAATTTCATTAAAATCATCAAACTAAATTAGTTAATCTTGCATTTCAAAAATGAAACTTAATAAATTAAATTCAATAAACTTGCTAATATTTACCTGAGTATCAAGGCTGAAAGTCTCACTCAGGAGGGTATCTGTCATCACCATCTGCTCAGCTGCAGATGTAGCCTGTGCACCTACATCCTGACTATCCATGGGGTCATAACCACAGGCTAACCCGCAAGCCTGACAAGCATGGGGTGGGACCCTACTCCTCGCACTATCTCCCAAACCACTCTGTGTTGCAGGACTGGCATGCTCTATGATGCTCTGGGTCAAGGCACTAATGGACTGAAGTGTATCGACCTCAACACTCTCCTTCACAATGGAAGGGATAGAAACATGCTCATGGGCTGGTCTGCTAATTACTCGTCTCACTACCCGCTATGGGTCAACATGTGCCCTTGGTCTATCTTGTGGTAACCCCCCACCTCTACCTTGGAAGTCCTGCACACCAAAATAGTTTGGCACTTTATTGAGGACAAACTTGCAGTAGAGTTTCCTCAAAAAATATTGCGGGACCTCATTATTATTGCATGGAGGATGGTCAAAAGCCATCCACCACCTCTGCCCAAAATTGTCCCTTATTGCTTGGTTGTTGCACCAATGGATAGGGAACATCTTGCATGTAATGGGTGGAGGTTGATTTGTTTGTGGGTTTGTGAAAATCGAACACAAGTCTAATTTTGTAATTTGTAATTTTTTCACATCTTGGTATGATAGCTTGTCTGCATAATAGTCTCTAAACTCTCTCCTTTTATCCGTCCAACTAGATATTTGCTTGCTAATTGAATCTACATTTGACAACATAGATTCAAGAGATTCAGCAAGCGTGGACCTATACAAGGTTGAAGTGGAAGGATCTTTCAACCTTGCAATTATATCTTCAATTTCTTTTTTGTTGTTTTCAATTTGCCCCGTTATATTTTCTTGTGTTCCAGGGGCATGTTGAGGAATGGATGGAGGAGGTTGTTGTTCCGTAGGATTTTGTGGATTTTGAGGAGGAGGAGGAGGAGGAGGAGGTGCATTAACATTTCCTGACAATTAACGAAATGTACATAAAAAATCAACTCAAACCTACCTATTTAGAAACAAATTTAAACAAAAAAACAAATAAAACTCACTCCTTTGGCGTGCTCGACGTCGTGGCAGCATTTTGGTGATGAATTAGCAAGATTTTAGTGTTGAATTGTCTTTTCCAAAACGTGAGCGTGCTTCCTAGGGTTTGTAAGTCGTGGGGATAGAGGAGAAAAATAGAAATAAAATGAGATGACAAGCTTTTTTTTATTTATAGTAGTTCATAACGTGCTCACGTTATAACGCGAGCGCATTATGGTTTGGTTTTGATGAGCCTTAGGCTCATCATTACCAAACCATAATGCAAGCGCATTATAACGCGCTCACGTTATGCATTATTTTTTTTTAAAACTATTTGGCCACTTTTTGGCCCCCCATCTTTTTGCACTTAACCATGGTTAGAACTAGGGTTGCATATAGGCTTATGATTAGGGTTAGAATTAGGGTCAAGATTCATGTTGGGATTATAATTATAATTAATGTGATAATTGAAATCAGGGTTACTAATAGGGTTAGGGTTATTATTATAATAAGGGTTAGAGTTAGGGTGAGAATTAGGGCTAGGGTTCAAATCAATGTTAGAATTAAATTTATGGTTAGAATCAAGTTTATGGTGAGGGTTAGAATTAGGATTAGTGTTAGGGTTAGAGCTAGAATTAGAATTAGGGTTAGGGTTGTAATAAGGGTTAGAATTAGAATTAATGTTAGGGTTAGAGATAAAATTAGAATTAGAAATAAGGTTAGGATTAGTGTTAGAATTAGGGTTAGGGTTAGAGTTACTGTTAGAATTAGGGTTAGGGTTAGGGTTAGAGTTACAATTAAGGTTACTATTAGAATTAGGGTAAGAATTAGACTTACAATTAGGGTTAGGATAGAATTCAAGTTAGTGATAGACTTAGGGATAGGAATAGAATTAGAGTAATAGTTAGGGTTAAATTTAGGCTTAGGGTTAGGGTTACAATTAGAATTAGGGTTAGGGTTATGGTTAGAGTTAGAGTTAGGGTTATTATTAGAATTAGGGTAAGAACTAGACTTATAATTAGGGTTAGGGATAGAATTCGGGTTAGTGATAGACTTAGGGATAAGAATAGAGTTAGAGTAATGGTTAGGTTAAATTTAGGCTTAGGGTTAGAGTAAGAATTAGGGTTATGACTATAATAAGAATTAATGTTAGAATTAGGGTATTGACTATAATTAGGACTAGTATATTTATATTTAAAAAAATACATCTACAGTACGCCGAGAGATATCTTCCAATTTGTTGGCATTTATAAATTACTTACAGTTAGAATATTTGATATGCTCACATGAATTAATTTAAAGAGACTATGTTGCAAGACTCTTCATATTCTTCAAACGTAATAAAGATTTCATTCCATAACTGCCCAAGTTTTTCTATTTTTCTTCCACAAATTTATTTATTTTTTGTTTAATGTGATAAAGATTTCACTCCATAACCACCCAAGTTTTTCTATTTTTGTATCCATTTGCTTCCACGAATTTATTTATTTACACATTTTATGAATTTTGTTTACATGGAATCTGAATCTTAATTGTTTACAGGAATATGAATCTTTCATCCCTTGTTGTGAGTGTAGAATGCCTCTCGGTGTAATTAATGTTAGAATTAGAGTTAGGGTTAATGTTACAATCAAGGTTAAGGTTACTATTAGAATTAGGGTAAGAATTAGACTTATAATTAGGGTTAGGTTTAGAATTCAGGTTAGTGATAGACTTAAGGATAAGAATAGAATTAGAGTAATGGTTAGGGTTAAATTTAGGGTTAGAGTTAGAGTAAGAATTAGGGTTATGACTATAATTAGAATTAATGTTAGAATTAGAGTCAGGTTTAATGTTACAATCAAAGTTAAGGTTAGTATTAAGGTTAGGGTTTATGTTTCAATTATGGTTAGGGTTAGGGTTAGAGTTAAAATTACAGCTATTTTTAGGGTTACAATTAAAAAGAGCATGAGAATTAGAATAAGAATTAGGGTCAAAAGTAGGGTTAGGGTGACAATTAGTGTTAGGGTTAGAATTAAGGTTAGGATTAGGGTTAGGGTTCAAATCGGTGTTAGAATTAAAATTATGGTTAGAAACAATTTCATGGTTGGGGTTAGAATTAGGATTAGTGTTAGGGTTAGGGTTAGATTTAGAATTAGCGATCCAATTATGGTTAGAATTATAGATAGAGTTAGAACTAGGGTTGCATATAGGATTATGATTAGGGTTAGAATTAGGGTCAAGATTCATGTTAGGATTATAATAGAGTTAGGATTATTATTATAATTATTAATCTAACCCTAATTCTTACCATAACTTTAAGATTACACTCAGTATTATTTTATAAGCCTCAAAACCCTCAATCTAACCGTATTTCTAAATCTATCCCTATTTAACATAATTCTAACCATAATTTTAGTCATAATTCTAATACTAACACTAACCCTAACCCTAATTTTAACCCATAACTCTAATC